>APFE030500038.1:197785-211540 GCA_000404065.3 Pinus taeda | reverse complement strand
CCTCTTGGCACGCCTCGGCCCCTTTACAGCTTGTGCACAGTGATTTATGTGGTCCACTTCCTGTTGCTTCATTCTCTTGCTGCAAGTATTTCTTAACTTTCATTGATGATTTCTCCAGACGCACTTGGGTATACTTCTTAAAACTCAAGAGCGAAGTATTTAACACATTTTTGGCCTTCAAAGCCTTTGTTGAAAAACAATCTGGACATCAAATTCTTAAGCTAAGAACTGATAATGGTGGAGAATATGTTAAAAACACATACTCTACCCCCTCTGGTTTTGAACCTGTGACCTCTTAGGAGGAAACACATGCTCTTAACCATTAGGCCCACTCAAGTTGTATTTACGCTAGCGGAAGCGTGGTGGGCCCATAACCCACAGGTCCCAGGATCGAACCTGGCTCTGATACCACTTGTTGGGATTAGGATTGCCGTTACACCAAAACCTGTAGGTGTTAGTAAATGGATGCATCCCCAAAGTTAACGGATCCTCAAGAGGCGGTTAGTCCATGTCACGAAACACACGGGGAGCGCTGGATTATCCAATGCCCAACAATCTCACCCCCAGCGTGAGCCGAGTGTGATTCGAACTCGAGACCTTTGGCTCTGATACCATGTAAGAATTTACAGGGTAAGTTCCGCAGACAGAACACCAAAAGGACACCGCTCACAAACAGATCACAGATAAATACACCAGTATTTTGACGTGGTTAAAACCCTCAGAGAGGGAAACAGTCCACGGCCTGCGCCAACGTGGCTACTACAGGCAATTTATTAATAAAAGAATGAAAATTTACATAAGCTTCTCTCATACATGGTTAACCTACAAATGACCCTCCATGCGCTTTAAATAGAATTCATGGACCAATCGGGTGTCAAGCCACGGATCAAGTGTCGGTAATACCGAGGAGAGAATGAACCGTCGGATCACTACATATCGTGATCGTCGTATTGTAAGTTACAAAATGTACAACGGTAAAGAAACACACTTTATCTAACTCTATACCTAACTCTATACTAGACCAAGTTGAAATTAACTATTTCCTATGTGTCGAAATATCCTAACACTCAGGAAGAGGCTAAAGAGTGTCATTGATACTAATTAGTTGATACCTTAACATCCAAAAGCCCAACATCTATGTCGTCGCTATATGGTTACCGCCTATACATAACCTCGGTGCCAAGTAAACCTTCCATTTCCATGTCAACATGCCACATCACTTTCCACATTGGTATGCCATGTCATCTAGACCCACATCGGTGCCACATCATAATGAGACGTTAGCATGACAAATCAACTGCCACACAATTGACATGCGGTATCCCCGGGTCCACATCCACTCACCACATCATTACTCTATCATTATCAAGGTTTCTTGCTGGTGACTAGTGTCCTACTTACTAATGTCTACTACCCAATATTGTGACATTTTGATAGGTCGATGTACGAACAACTAATGCATTGCATTAGTGTTGGTTGACCTTGAGGTGTCCCTAATATAGTTAGCCCGACATTTGACCTCTTGATGGACTATATTCCCCAAAAATCAAGTGAGAGTCCTTGAACCCTCTATCTCCATGAGCTAATGGATAATGTAGGATAATATTTTAATATCGAGGACATCTAACCTAGGCTAGGTTAGTTGGGGCTTTTTGCACAATTAGGTGATGACGAGCACTATTTTCCATCATTATAAACCATAGGTATATAAATGTTGTATGGATGTTAATGTGAGGATTTGCCCAACAAGGATGATTTTTGTTGGGGCCTTGGACATCATCTAAGAAGAAACACCATTATCATCCTAGGGCCTCTGAATGGCTTTTAAAGTTTAGCAATAATATAAACTATGCACATTGTACAAAACCACCTCCCGGTGAGTCTAAGGTGAATAGTTTATAGGATGCAAATGTGTGTTTATATAATTTATAGGATGCACATGTTAGTTAATATTATATGGTTTGTATTAATAAAATAAAAGCACCAATTAATAGAGATGCTGGAAAATGAACATTTAAAAAATAATTATGATGAAGAATTTTCAAACTTTTTTGTTAGAAAATTTAAAATTTTATGGGAAAATTTAAAATTTTGAGGGAAAAATCAATTAATAGAACTGCTAGCAAATGAACCTTTAAAAAAATATTATGAAGAATACTTTTCAAACATTTATGTGAGAAACTTTAAAATTTTGTGGGAAAATTTAAAATTTCACTTATCTCCTTGGCTGGGCTTGGCTCGAATCGACTGTTATCCCCTTGGCTCGAAGTCCCACCGCTTGAACATTCTCATCCAACGATTGATTAAGGTGTCATTTTCAGGTTTCATACCCAGGAGGAAAGCTTATTTTATGAACCAACTGTCTTATACTATTATATGATATTTGGCAAGTTGGGCTCTAAATATTTGGTATTCAACGATTTGGGAAACTTTTGAGCAGACAGATAAGTGTGCTTTGAGGAGCAATAGCCAAGACAAGTTTACCAGCTCTACATTTACTGCTATTTGTTCTATGAGACCGATCTTCCATAGTTTTTGCCTCAAACAAGTATGTGTTTTAGCTTTCTATTTGTTTTCTTAAAAAATATCTCTTTGAAGATAGGGTGTAGAAAAAGCAAATTTTTCATGTATGTTTTAGCTTCCGGATCCTCTCCAGTGCCATTCCTGCCTCCTCTGTAGCCTCCTCTATATCCACCTCATGCACCTCCTTAGTTGTTCCTGGGGTCACCTCCTCAAATCGAAAATAATTTCTTTTGAATCATTTTTCGATTGTATGGAGGGTGCAACAGTTGTTCCTAGGGCTTTCGATTGTATGGAGGGCACAAACGTTGTTCCTCGGGTCACCTCCTCAACTCGAAAATAGTTCCTTTTGAATCATTTTTCCATTGTATGGAGGGAACAACAGTTTTCATTAGTATTAGTATTTGGAGGGAATTTCTCTGTCGAGGCATACCATCCCACTTTCTTTGGTTATCAAAGAGTTTTCCCTGATCAATTCATGCCCTTCAATCATCTTTGAAATTGCTCGCATGCCCATCATAACTTAAAATGGGTGGATGAACTCAAAGGCACATCCACTTCCCTTGAATTTCTTTTGTTGTTTTCACATCGAATCAAAGGTTTGAGGAGATGATTGATCAAGAGGGGGCACATGTACACCTAGTGCCAATTTTGGTGGAGCTTAAGGAGGGGACCCTCCAGTTTGAGTTTTTTGTAAAGTTATGATTATGCTTAGGGCATATCATATGAATCATTATGGGAGAGGGATCCTTTGGGTAAAAAAAGTTGACAAATTAGAACTCTTCTGTGAAGAGTAGAGCGAAGGTTAGCCATTTCATCTGTCGATGGGGAAGATTTTTGATTGCACACACAGACATTTGAATTGCACAGACGAAAGTAGAAGAGACAGGGACCATAGTAGAACAAGGAAAGTAGAAAAGATGCACAACAAGTGATACCATAGCACAACAAGGAAAGTAGAAGAGACAGGTACCATAGCAGGTTCCTCCCACTCCAGCGAGAATCATTACATCCCATCGTATACCCTACCGGATTCCCAGTCGTTGTAGATTTCGTCATAACCTGTCATCTCAGGGTTAAAATTATATTGAAACACCCACGACTATTGACCTTCCAAAAAATCATATAAATTTTGTTATTGGCACTTCTACACTTGCTAAGACAACGATGAAGGAAAAAATACTGGTTGTGGCTGAGCAGTATACGAATATCTACACTGCAACCGAAAACTTGGTGAATCTAGCCGATCTTGCATTGCAAGACCTTCTTCATAGGGGTATACCAATGATAGGGGTATACCGATTTTATCAATAGGATACATATGTTTGTATAGTTTTTTATTGTCTTAATCATATGACAAAAACCAAAGTACAATAATATGGTTTTTAATGCTTCGCAACTGTTAAGTTCTTCAGGCTCAGTTGCGACTTGGAGAACTACGAATATTTTGAGAAGAGTATATATATTCTTTTCAATCCATGTCCTTACCTTGCAGGACCTTGAGAGGGGTATATAGATTCTTCTCAATGGAAAACAGTTGTCGTTTGTGTGGTTGTTTATGATCTTGCCATTTATTCATGTATTTTTGTAATATGTGAAAAGTTGCAACCTCATTAAATGACACTTACACAGCTAGAATACACCAGTGCTACCTCTAGAGAGATAAAATCAGTTGCGTTCATCTTATTCCTGAGTGCTCAAGATACTGGTCCATTGTATACACATAATCAAAGGGAATATCCTTCGCTTTGACAAGTGAAATAACTAGTAAACTTAAGGCAACAATATCAAGATGGGTCCATATGTGCTACATTATTAGATTGACTTGGTAAACTGATATCATGTTGCCTGTTCAGATTGTTGGGGCTACCTTTAGATTCTTTCTTTTTTATTGTATATACTTTAAACACATACCCAACCCATTTCCTTGTAAGCAATACTAAGCATAGGATGATAATATGGTGCATTTTCTTGGATTGGATTCCTGCTTAGTTATTTCCTCTGCTTTTGGGCATATGTAAAGTTAAGTGCATTTTAATGGAATGTGATTGCTTGTTTCTCTGTGTTAAGATATCAGAAAATTTCCTTCCTGACACTTTCACATCAATGTAAGAGAAGTCCTTATAATCAAATGGGTATTTATCTCAGGATTTTATTCTTGCGCATTCTCACACTTTAAAGGCTTGAATATGTGCCATAAATCATAGACAAGTACCCAGACTTGGAAGAAAACTCAAGTTTCTATTTAGCTACCTAACCCAATTTCAATTCAAGAGGTACACTCAATCAATAATAGCACTCAAAGGGTTATTGTTAATTTTAGGTATGTTCTATTCTTAGAGAAAATTTACTTCAATTTTCCATATTAACTCAACATCAATTCCAAATTAGCAATCACATTTAACATGATAGTAAAATGCAGATATAACATAAACATAAATTGTAGAAAACAAGCTAAGACAAGAGGACACTAGATGTGGTCCTAGCTAGGAACAAGCCCAAATGTGGGGAAACCCTTGATCAAATCTTCTTATGATCTTCAATAGTTCAGCAAAGAGATAGTAGAAATATACAAAACTGATATTTATGGCAGCAGTAGAAAACCATTGACCAGAGAAGCCAATGCTGGTCAAACTAGACAAAACCTTCTTCTGAAGTTCATCCATATGGCACCAATAGGATGCTCATCAAACTGAGCCAAACATGGTCAACCCTTGACCCAATACAGCTCCCAAAAACACTGATAACTGCTTGCTGCACTAGTTGTAACTGCTTTATGAGATATGGCATCAACATTCAATCCTCTTCCTTCACATAGTTACCAATGCATGACTTCGAGGTGCAGATCCACCATTGTCACGCTTTCAAGTCAATACCTTTGTTGTTGGCTATGGCCTGTGGTGTAGCCTAGCAGCAAGTCTAGCCTCCTATATTCAATCAACAAATAATATCAATGCAGTAGTATAAGTCCTACAAGGACTTGACTCAATCTGAGTGTGCTGATATGAACTTTGGTCTTGGACAAGTTTCATTAATATAATATGGTTGTAGGTTACCAACCTTATAAACAGTCCTTAGGAACAGTTTCAATCACAATGTTGTCATCATCATGTTGCCACTGAAATACTATGTTGATCCTTCAAGTCTCGATATGCTATTAGGGCTTCTTCCCATCAGCGGATTGGGGTATCTCATTGTTGTAGCTTAGGACCTCATCATAACTGTGAAGACTTCCTTTATAGTGGTTTATAGTTCCTCTAGCCAGCGTATTAGATCCCTCCTTAACTGTTGGTTAGAACCTCTTTTGACAGCGCATAGGTCCTCCTGATAAGACAGTTGTAGAGACTTCTCCCTTCAACGCGGTTGGGCTTCAAGACTACGGCTAAGACGTGCTAGGTCTCCTTACTTGAACAACGCCTAAAACACATCCTTTAAGACTGTCTATTGAGTCTCTTTCTTATTGTGGATTAGGGGTTCATTTAGGCTCCCTTTGACTACATCTTAGTTGTGAATAGAATATTGTGGCTAGGGCTCTTTTGGAACTTCATTTGACAGCATATGGAAGCCTCATTGCTGCGATGAAGAGCCTTCTTTTGGGATAGCGAAGGAGCCTCTCTTCACTGTGATTTAATCCCTTTAGGAAATCATATAAGGCTTGCAGCTAGGGCATGTTTTATAGCAACTAGGGCTCCTCCAAGGCTGCGGCTATGACTCTTCCTTTAAGATTGCATTTAGGGCAGCATTAGCCCTCCCTTGATAGTGGATTAGTGCACAACTGAGCAAGAACTTCAACTCCTAGTTTGGACTGCTGTTAGGGCATCATATCTCTATTAGGACAATGTATAGAATACTTCTTGACTACGGCCAAACTATCTCATTTCCTCTTGTGTCTATGGCTTCATCATCGAGATCTCTCTTACCAGGAAAACCCAAAACAAGTGGAGAGAGATCAAGAGTTAAGTGTGTGTACAAAATGAATTGAAAACCTCTTCTATTTATAATAAAACGTTAAGGATAGATGGGGATAATTTGGTTGCTGGAATTCCTTGATGAATTGTTAAATAACACAAATAAATTCATATCTCCATGAATACATGTTGTAATCAGATGATCTTTAGATCAATCATACACCTCTTGACAAGACTATCCTATTGTGCCACTGCTGCACTATGTCATGGCTGTCCCATTGTGCCATTGTTGCACTATGTCATGGCTATCCCATTGTGCCACTGCTACACAATGTCATGGCTGTCCCGTTGTGCTTTGCCATACCATAACGACACCATGAATTTTCTACACTAAATACTAGTTGTCCCATGTTGTACCATTGTACCATTTTTCTCCCATTGTGCACTATATGCCATTGACCATTGTTGTCTCATTATTGTACCATATGCTGCACCATACTGTACAAAGTTACCTTTGTTATCCCATTTCTATATCATTGCAGCACCATGTAGTATTGTTGTCCCATTGCTGCACCATACATTTTGATGTCCATAATGCTGCACCATTGTTGCACCATACATCTTGTTGTCCATTCTGCTACACCAGTGTTGCACCATACATCTTGTTGTCCATACTGCTACACCATTGTTGCACCATACATCTTATTGTCATCGATAGTACTACTATGGTCCCTTGGTAGTACTACTATGGTCCCTCGATAGTACTACTATGGTCCCTAACCCCATTTCCCTACTCATTAATCAGATGGGAGGTACTTCTAATGAGTCTCAGACTACATGGGTTGGATGCCTCAATAGGGGAACTAATCATCTGTCCCATAGGAGAACTAATCATCCTAGCTCACAGGAGAATGAATCATACTATCCCAAAGTTAGCTAAGGGTATCATAGGGGAAGGCTAAGCTATTCACCCTATACACAACGCACCATTAGGGGAGGGCGGGTCACCCTATGGTCGTGTGTTGCTCCAATAATTACCCCAAGCCCCCCAGATGTCCTAGAGCTCAATGCATTCAACATGTAGGACCCTTATACAAAGGTCTCTCAACGACTCCAAGTTTTTAAGGAAATTCACAGATTTGAACTTCCCCCTGGGCTTTGACAAAATGTCTATGACCTGTACATCAATCTCAATGTGATGGAGCCTCCTTGCTCATCGACTTACCATATCCTAGATAAGGTAGTATTTGATGTCTATCTACTGGAGCAATCATTGAACACAAGATTCCTCAACAATCGAATCCCCCCTGGTTGTCACAGAGGATCACAGTGGTATTCATCATGTGTACAAACAACACACTAAAGAGCTTCCACAACCAAGTAGCTTCACACGAGATCATACTCGTAGCTATTTATTCAGTATCGGCAGTGCTTATAGCAACTGACTTTTGCTTCTTTCTTATCCATGATATCGAAGCAGAATACAAAGAGAACTAGCACTGAGAAGTTCTCTAGTGTTCCTCCCCATTGCCTGCCCAGTCAACATTCGAATAATCATGCAGCTTCATATTTTAGGCAGTGTATCTCAATCCATGAGATATTGTGCCTCGAAGATATCTTAGAAGATTCTTGGCACCAATCCAGTGAGATCAACCAAATATGAGCTGACCATGCTAACTGCAAAACATATATATGGACAAGCGTTCACTAAGAATATCAATGCAAATGAGTTTATGAAACTTAAAGGCATTTCCCAAATCTTGTCCGGCATCATCACAATATAACTTCTGAAAGTTAAGATCCTCGAGGTAGTCACGGTCTTGTAGTTTACCATTCCACATCCGAAATCCAACTCCCTCTTACTTTTGCAAGTGAGAGGGTCTACACCTATCAGAAATAGGTCATTCTTAGAAGGTGCCGGTATGAGAGGTCTATCATCCACAATCTTCAAACAATGGTTTGGATTGGCTTCACTCTTAGTGAATCTTAGCTTCATTTGACAATTATCAATCCTCTCATATCAAACCCGAGGTGATTTGCTTCAAGCCATAGAGGGCTTTCTTCCGCCTGCATACATGAGATTCCTGATGAATCTCAAACCCCTCAGGTTGTTCCAAGCTGTTGATTTGTGGTAGCACCGGATGTGCTTGAACCATGAAATTTGATGGAGAGTTGGAACACATGAGATCTCCAATACCCAGAAAGGGTTTGCGCAGATTCTAAACAGTTCAGGAGATATTAAAATAATTAATATTTTTAATATGGACCCTAAGTCTAAACTTAGGGAAATTAAAATACTAATGTGGATTAATATGAAACTGTGTTAGAATTGTCCAAAAGAAAAGGATCAAGTAAAATCTAATCTAAGTAGTTGATTAGGGACTTAATCTTGGCTATTGATATGTCAATGAGAAAAGTATAAGAGGAGGCTTGAGGGCACTTGGAGAACACACTAGATGATCAATCATTCTATTCTCTAGAGTGAGGTTTACTAAGAGAGATAGAATCAATGATCAGGAGAGCAGATGATGGGAATTTGAGTATAGAGAGACAAATTGGGAGAGATAGTGTCGGGAGAGTAGCAAAGCAGCTAGAGGAAGTGACACAGGAGTAGCCAGTGCTCACACAGGGCCACATAGAGGCAGCCAAGTGTTGCACAGAGCACTAGAGATGCCAGCGTATCTAACACAAAGGCCCAGAGAGCTGATGTAGGGCCTCCTAGGGCTGACATGGGCCTAGATGGGTTGATGCAGGGCTAATGCTGTGCAAGGAGAGGCTGACGCAGTCCAGATTGGGCAGACGCTGGGGTTTCAATGTAGTTTTGTGCTGAGGAGCTGCTGGAATGATTATCTGGGGTTTCAGCCAGGAGATCTGTTAGAAATTGTGAGGTATTACTGCTAAGGAAATTCTCTGTTGGGTAGGCTAGTTTGACACCCAGATTGTACTCTGATATTTCTTAATAAAAAAACCCTTAGATAACTGCACCGGTTTTCTCGCATTGGGTTTTTCCGAGGACATTGGTCCAAAAATAACGGTGTCATATGGTGTGTTTATTTCTGTTTCTTTTAGTTGTTGATCTGTAATATGTTGAGCATTCACTAGTGTTTATTTTCAGTATTTACATTGTAAATAACTTGTTAAGGAAAAGAAAAAGTAGGTAGGAATAAATAAGATAAATTGCATGGAGGGTTTCTAACTAAGTAAACATAGAAACTTCAGAACAAGCCTCTGAACCTACTACATGAGGGGAATGATCCCTTTGTAAGATTTTCCTTTGGTACATCTTAGACATGTACCGTCATTCTCCTTTTGAATTCAGGCATCCCAGTCACCATCTGACTCACATCAAGTAGGGCCCCACAATAAGTAGACCTCTAGTGCTATAGATGAGATGCGTCAACTAACATGGTCCCCAATGGACCATCTTGAAACTTGGTACAAATTGCCAACGCTGAACCCATGAGTAAAAGCATCTTTGAAAATTCTATTTTCAAACACGTACAAATTACAGGAATGCAAAAAATTATAGAGATAACCATAAACACAGATATGCAACAGAAATAATACTTCATTTCACTAATGTAAAATACTAATATATGCTTACAGACAGTAATGGAAATAAAGTAGCTAGGGCGATGGTAGCTTATCTCTGAGAAGAGATGTGGTGGCTACATGCCTCTGAACTATGTTACAATGAGGCTCGGAGGCCTATTTATTATTGAGAAATAATGGAAAACCCTTAAAATTCCAAAACCTAACCCTAGAAGATGAAACACCAAACTGTGGTCCCCGTTTGGGTAAATTGGTACATCAAATTCCCGGGGTCGTAACTTTGGCATACGATCTTCGTTTGACGCGTATAATAGCTCATTAGAAAGATCTATCTGAGCACTACCACTTTGGGAAGGGAAACATCAGTCCATGGACCCATGATGCCCCTAGATTTCCCAACGTAGTTTAGGGCCTCAAAACGGCTCCGGAAGTTCAGGACCCGAAAAAACTGCCAAAAATAGTAAGTTGTGCTACAATTAAGGAAATTGAAAATATTGAGAGAAACAATGGTGGGTGCCCAGGTGGACTTGGCAGGTGGCCACCAATATCCCCCTGAATCATTCCTCCCCCCTTAGGAAGTAATGGTCCCCATTGCGTTGAGCTCCTCCATGAGATGAGGAAACTTTTGCTGAACTTGGTCCCTCGTGAGCCACTTGCCCTGGTGAAGGAGTTGGCTTGCTTTGACAACTCGATACAGTTGGATATTCTATTGGTGAGTGTTATTAATCTATGTGTCTGTGATCCGATCAGTTGCAGCTTGTTCCATGCAATCTGGATTTAATTCTGTGGGTGTGAGCTGTTCTGCAATGTCGGATGTGTCTAGCAATGGTGGAAAGTATGGCCGAAGGTAGTCCACATTGAACACTGGGTGCAGGGAAAGGAATGGGGGAATGTTGAGCTCAAATTCATTATCTCCCATAGCCTTAGTAATGGTGTAAGGACCATATCGGAGTGGTCTCAGTTTCTGATAGGCTCCAGTAAGGCGTTCCTTTTGCAAATGCAACCGGACTTTGTCGCCCACATGAAACTTGTGTGGCACCTAATGTTGATCATGTCGCTGCTTGTACTTGGCATTTGATTTCTCTAGAATATCATGGACCTGCTCGCGAATATGTTGGATGTTCTCAATGAAGCTGGTTGCCTTATCTGTTTCAGACTAGACATGATCTGAATCTATGTGAGTAGCTGCAAGTGGCATGGCCACAGCAATGGGGCATAGTGGCTGGAATCCCAAGCTCACCTGAAAAGGGTTGTGGCCAGTCGAGTTATGAAGAGCTCGATTGTAGTTGTGCTGAACAGAGGGGAGGCTCTCGTCCCATTTGCGTGGCTGCTTTGAGTTGTACATACACAGAATATGCACAATCATCCTATTGACAACCTCTGTCTGGCCATCAGTTTGAGGATGGAAGGTTGTGGACTTAGTGAGTTTGGTGTCCAACATTGACTAGACACTGGACCAAAATGTACTGAGGAACCGACTGTCCCGATCTAAGATGATAGACTGTGGGATCCCAAAGTGCACCCACACTCGTTCAAAGAAAAGTTTAGCGGTGGCCTCTGCTATGATATGCTTCTTGCAGGCCGCCATAATGGCCATCTTCGAGAACCTGTCAACGACCACAAAAACACAATCATTTCCATGTTTAGTGGAAGGAAGCTCTGACATGTAATCCATGGAGATGGATTCCCAAGGTTGACTAGGGGTAGGCAGTGGGGCATAAAGGTCTTGCTTCTTGATGGTTGGTTTGGCAATGGCACAGGCAGTACATGATCTGATGTACTTCCCAACATCCTGTCGAATATTTGGTCAATGGAAATACTTTTGCAGTACTGCCACCATTTTCTCGACCCTGAAATTCCCAGCAACCCGACTGTAGTGTGCTTCCGAAATCGTCTTCGCACGCTCACTTGAAGGAACACAAAGGTGACCCAGGTGGCATAACAGGGCATCTCGAGGTGAAAATCTGGAACATGATGACCCTCCAAGAGTGTCTGGTATGTGTGGCTGAATTCTGGGTCGCTTTTGTAGAGAAGTGGCGAATCAGAAGTCTCGTGCCCATAAGAGTTGAGCATGGTGGTTAACGCCATGGTCGATGGTCGATTGAGGCAATCTGCAACATTATTGGTGCTACCCTTCTTATACTTGATATTCAAATGGAACTGTTGCAGGTATGTAGACCACTTCTGATGGCGATCATTCTGCAATTTCCCTTGGGTTTGTATGAACTGTAGGTGTCAGTGGTCTGTATGAATGACCGTTTCCTTCCCCAAAATGTAATGCTTCCATTGTTGACAAGCCTGCATAATGGAATACATCTCTTTATCATAAGTGGGATACTTTCAGACTGTGTCTGAAATTTTTTCACTGTGATATGCCACTGGATGCCCATGTTGAGTAAGGACTGCCCCAATAGCATAGTCAGAGGCATTTGTCTCGACCTCAGATGGTTGTTGTAAATCTGGTAACGCGAGCACTGGTTCCATGCAGAGGCAACCTTCCAACTCTATGAATGCATTCTGTTGAGATTCAGACCAAAATAATTTTTCTTTCGTGCCTCCCTTGGTGACTTGACTTGAGGGCCAAGTGATATGAGAAAACCCCAACACGAACCTGCAGTAGAAGTTGGCAAGACCTAGAAAGCTGCAGAGCTCTGTCAGAGTGGTTGGAGATGGCCAATCCTGAATGACTTGGATCTTGGCTAGATCCACATGCACCCCATGTTCATCAATAATGTATTCCATATACTGAACCTGGGTCATGCCAAAAGTGCATTTCTCCAAATTGTCACAGAGCTTGTGTTGCCGCAGTGTTTGGAGAACTTGTCAGATGTGGTGGAGGTGCTCTTCCCAACTCTGGCTGAAGATCAGAATTTCATCCAAGTATACCACTACAAATGAGTTGGTGAATGGCCACAAGATGTCATCCATTAGCTTCATGAAGGTTGCGGGAGCATTCATCAATCTGAAAGACATAACAAACCATTCAAAAAGGCCCTCCTTAGCTTTGAAGGCATTCTTCCACACATCAGAGGTTTCGGTTGGTACCAGGTGATATCCTGACTTCAGATTGATCTTGCTGAACTATTTCACCCCCTTTAGTTGGTCCAGGAGCTCATCAATCCACGGGATCATGTACTTATTACAGATAGTGATCTTGTTCAGCGCCTGATAGTCAATACAAGGTCTCCAAGTCCCATCATTCTTCTGTACCAACATGATCAGGCTCCCACAAGGAAATGAACTTGAATGGATGTGACCTTTCTGCAGGAGCTCATGAATCTGCCTCTTGATTTCATCATTCTCCCGAACGGACCATTGATAAATTGGTCCATTGGGTAGCGACGCACCTGGGGTCAGATCGATGGAGTGCTTGACTTGATAGTGCAGAGGAACCCCTGTGGGGGAGCTGAAGATGTCCTCGTACTCCTCCACGACCTTGTCCATCTATAGTTGTCATGTGGAGGGGCCCTGTCTGGAGGTCGTGGCCACCGTCTTCTTCTTTCCTTGAGGGTGTATCATCAGGAAAACAAATTTCCTAGTTTTGGAAATGAGCTTACTGCATTATTTTGCAGTAATCAAAGAGATGGTGGTAGGCGGTGCTACCTCTAGTATCCTGTACAACTTATTTCCCAATGTAATAATAACAGCACGGGGCCTTCATTCATACACAGCATGTCGTTTCCACAAGTATGGTTGTCCTAATAATACATCACAAACTTCAAGGGGAGCAATGTCACACAATACCTCATCTGTGAAGGGCTTGATGTTGTATGGA
>APFE030500038.1:185011-197189 GCA_000404065.3 Pinus taeda | reverse complement strand
TTGAGAAATAATGGAAAACCCTTAACATTCCAAAACCTAACCCTAGAAGATGAAACGCCAAACTGTGGGCCCCGTTTGGGTAAATTGGTACATCGAATTCCCAGGGTAATAACTTTGGCATACGATCTCTGTTTGATGCATACAATAGCTCGTTAGAAAGATCTATCTAAGCACTATGAGATTGGGAATGGCAACATTAATCCATGGGCCCATGTTGCCCCCAGATTTCCCAAAATATGTCGTTTAGGGCCTCAAAACGGCTCCAGAAGTTCAGGACCCGAAAAACTACTAAAAATAGTAAGTTGTGCTACAATTAAGGAAACTGAAAATTCTGAGAGAAACAATGGTGGGGGTCCAGGTGGCATTGGCAGGTGGCCAAAAATATCCCCCTGGATCACATCAGGTAGGACCCCACAATAAGTAGACCTCTGGTGCTATAGATGAGATGTGTCAACTAACATGGTCCCCAATGGACCATCTTGAAACTTGATACAAATTGCCAACGCTAAACCCATGAGTAAAAGAATCTTTGAAAATTCTATTTTCAAACACGTACCTTTCCATCGATGAATGCAACCTTGAAACCTTTGAATTCCATTCCCAAAATGGACACCAGATTCTTCTTGCGATCAGGTACATAAAAGAGATTATGTAAATGAATCTAGTTACCCTCATTCAATTGAGGGGTAACATTTCCTACACCCTTTGTGGGATAGGTGGCAACGACTCCAAGTATAATCCCACAATTGTTTCTTACCAAATTCGAGAGAGCACCCTCCTATCTGATGAAGTGCCTTGAAGCACTATAATCAATAAGCCATCTTCCCACAGAATCTGAAGGAGAGGGCCAATACAAGATAATGCTTCTTTATCTTATCAAAAACAAAATTTGATTCTTCATACCTAGGGTTCCTTGCTTTCCTTGAAGAGTTAGCTGTTTCCTTGATGACCTGCATTATCTGTCATTCCTTTGATCATTGAATATGTCCCATGAATGATTGTTATCTTCATCAATAGATGTGTCCCTACCATTTGTACACTCCTTTGCATAATGGCTAAACTTATTGTAAGAAAGGCATCAGCCTTTCCTTTCACCTTGAGATCTGGACTTCCCATTGAAGTGATCTATAGGTAGGCCATCAGAAGCTTCCGTTGCACCATTCTGATGATATACTCTACTTCGACTTTACCATTGGTAAATTTGAAGAGGGATGAGGAATCCATGGATCCTTTTGTCCTTTCCCAACTGTCTTCAGTGATTGCTCTTTCACTCATGACTGCGTATAGGATAACGGATTTTCCTTTCATAACTACATATAGGATAAGGGCTTTTCCTTTCATGAAAGCAAGGTCATTCCATGTGTAGAGCACTTCTTCTAAGACAATGTTTAGGTGCCATCTCCATTAGGAAACATAGAAACTAGGTTTAGGGCATCTCTTCTCCTTAGACCTGCAGCTAGGGTTTCTGCCTTCATTTCCATGGCTGCGTATTACTGCCTCTTCATAGGGTAGCGTTTAGGGCTTGTCCATAGGGCAATGTTAGAGCTTCCTTCACCGTGCTAGATCTCCCTTTCCTCCTGCATCTAGGGCTTCTTCATTAGTGCAGTGTAGAGCCTAGGGTACTCCCTCTAGACTAGTGCTATAGCTGGTAACTTTTGATGATGGTGATCCTCTTGAGCGTTCATCCTCCACACTAGCAAATGCATATATTGGATTAGGTATAGAGGAGGCGGATGATGGATGAGACAACAATGGTAATACACAAATTCTAATGATTATGGCATTGAGGAGGACTACTGATAGTCATCAGCTATGACAATCTTCCATCTATGGTTCTAGTGTCCATGCTATTTTGTATTTTCCATTGGAATTCCAATCTATAGTAGCATTGAATCAATATCTATGTAGTATGTTTTCTACATTCTGATTTTTATGATTTAATGAGAAGACCACAATTTGTGGTTTTAACTTCTTGTATTTTCCATTTGATCATCATTGATGTAGTACTAGTAAATACTAGTTGTATGATTGAATTTGTATCATGTAAATGTTCTAGTTTCTAAATTCTAAAATAATTGAAATCCTTATTGTCATGTTTTTAGAGTTGATGTGCCTTATCTTACATATGAGAGATGAAACACTTGGTATTACCTTAGATTGGCTATTTATTTGGTATTTGCCACTGTAAATGGGTTGCTATTATTTGGTTGCTTCATGATGTTCATGTGTTGTAGGTGTAGAATCTTTGCTAACAAAATTCAGAGTTGATTTGCCTCCCAAACAAATTATTGTTTGTGTGTGGATTTTTTTATTTGTTGATCTTATATGTCTTGCCATAACATTACAAGTGTCCACAATGAATTAAACTCTGTGATTTCTTGGTGTGGTTGCACATTCTCTAAGCATGCTCCTATTTGGATCATAGGAAAATAAAGGTTATGGTCTTGAATACCAACATTATTGAGACAATAACAAGATGGCATCTCATTTTCAACTTTAAAGGTTTTAGTTAAGTTGTTGATTTCTCCATTTATCTTGGCTTACAATTTTTTGGACCAAGAACCAATAATATATGCCTAACAATAGACCTTAGGCATCACAAAGGACACACCTCCAGTCATATGATGGTCTGATAATTGTTGTCAAAGAATTTTTAAACTCTAGTATCAGCTGTAGTTGCTTTAGTTTCTTAAAAAGTTTCTTCTCTTGTGATTGGATGCATAGTTATACTTATCTATTGATCTAATTTTGTCAAAATTTGGGTTCAAAAACTATCTTGAATTCATGTCTGGAGGGATTTAAAGATAGTGGTCACTGTAAAAGGTAATTTATTAATGGTAGATGTTGCCCATATTTCAGAAATTTTGATATAAATCCCGAGAGAAGCTTTGTATCCTAAATTGAGTGAGGCTTTAGGATTGAGAGACTTGGGGATCCTAAACAAAGCATTGGGAGAGAAATTATGTGGGGATTGACTTTGGGTTAGAGATGAACTCTAGAAGCAAATATGGGATATGAAATATGGCCACTCTTCTCAATCGAAAAAGTTGCAAGCAACCAAGCATCCTCTAAGATCTTCCATATGAAATTTGCAACAGGCCAACTAGACCTTAATTCAAAGTCATGTTTTTTGAGAGACCTGGAATGGTCACACTAGTGACTACATTATTCTCAAAATATTCTTGGCAATAGATGCCACAATTCAGGGATTGTTAATCTTAGAGATTTAATAACATTTACTTCAAAGCATCAAGGTCTTATTATAGAAGAATTTTGGAAACTAATTGAATCCCCTAGGCTATGGAAGGAATGGAAAACAATTGAAGATTGGCCATCACATCCATATTTCTCTCCCTCGCCTATTTTAGCTCATGAGCTTCAAAAATGAAAAATATCCAATGCTCAGGATGAAGACAAACTCTAGCGAGGATCTCAAACCAAAGGGATGTTTACTCTCAAGGAATCATACTCTCTTATAGTTGGTCATCAAGACATCCACTAGGATCCCATTTGGAAGAAAATCTAGATGAATGGTGTTTTCACATGGTATTCAATTCCTTTGGCTAGTTGGATGATGTAAGATCCTTCCATTGAACATATCTAGATGCATATTTGACTGCCTTTTGGATCCTTGTACTGTAACTTCAACAGTTTTTTATACTTGTACTCTGTCATAGATCCAGTATATTCAATAGTCCAGTTAAAAATAGAGAGTGGATTATTTCCCTTAGTTTTTTCATGTCGATGCTTTGGAAATAAAGGAAAAACCAAATATTTAAGCAAAAGAAAGAAAGGACGAAGTCACAGTTTACAGAAAAGTGCAACATGGGGGTTACATTACTCCTACTCAAACTCACAGTTAAATGCTGAGGTGCCAAGTGTATTACCATGAAATTCTACAGCTCCCTTACTTTTAGTGTCTGTGAAAATAAGATTAGTTTATTGAACTATATTTCTATGACCTCAAAATTGTTTTCAGGATTTAAATTATCAACAAGGAAAGCATGATCTTCATCATACTTTTCAAATGGTTGATCTTCTTCCCCTACCTTTGCATGTTGTATATGTACTTGTATGTTTCTTTGGTAGAGATTTCTCCTCCATGAGAAAATCCACCCCAGGAATGCTTATTTGTCATCTTATACAAAGCAATATCTGCGTGATATAGATGAGATCTGTAATTTTCCCATTTCACATTGAGCTCCATCAGAAGAGAAAAATTTTCAGCATGTGGCCAACTAGAAGAGGAAGAAATGACAGATTGTTGGCAGCCAATATTAGCAAGAGGGAACAGCTCATGTCCGTGAAGAAACCAGATGATTGGGGGAGGAAGAATCTGATTCCCAGCCAATTTAATGATTTCGTCAAGGCCAATGAAAATTATGTCGCCACATCTAACCATCCATATTATATATCCCTATATCCAAAGCTTAGATTTCGTCAAGCTATTCCAAATGAAAGACACATTATTCTTAACTGGAGCCCCAACTAGGATCCAGTTTTCTAGGGTAGCATGATTGAGATATTTTTTAATGATGATTTTTTTCTAAATACCAAGGCACTTGAAGGCGCCGCATAGATTTTTGATGAGAAGTACCAAATTGGAAGTCTGAGTGTGTTTGATGCCCCAACCTCCATCAATGGGCTTGAAAATTGAGTCTAGTTTAGATAGGTGAAGCTTATTTTCGTAACTAGAACCAACCCATAAGGAATCTATGATGGTGGAGTCGATTTCGTGAATAATTGAGATTGGAAAATGAAACAAATGCATCTAGTAGACAATGATACCTTGTAGGACTACCTTTACAAAATAAACCCAACACTGATTCAATCCCCCTATGGAAGGAATGGAAAATAGTTGAAGATTGGCCATCACATCCATCTTTCTCTCCCTTGCCTATTTTAGCTCATGAGCTTCAAAAATGAAAAATATCCAATGCTCAGGATGAAGACAAACTCTGGTGAGGATCTCAAACCAAAGGGATGTTTGCTCTCAAGGAATCCTACTCTCTTATAGTTGGTCATCAAGACATCCAGTAGGATCCCATTTGGAAGAAAATCTAGATTAATGGTGTTTTCCCATGGTCCTCAATTTCTTTGGCTGGTTGGATGATGTAAGATCCTTCTACAAAATAAACCCAACACTGATTCAATCCCCTAGGCTATGGAAGGAATGGAAAATAGTTGAAGATTGGCCATCACATCCATCTTTCTCTCCCTCGCCTATTTTAACTCATGAGCTTCAAAAATGAAAAATATCCAATGCTCAAGATGAAGACAAACTCTGGTGAGGATCTCAAACCAAAGGGATGTTTACTCTCAAGGAATCCTACTCTCTTATAGTTAATCATCAAGACATCCACTAGGATCCCATTTGGAAGAAAATATAGATGAATGGTGTTTTCCCATGGTCCTCAATTCCTTTGGCTAGTTAGATGACGTGAGATCCTTCAATTGAACATATTTGGATGCATATTTGACTTCCTTTTGGATCCTTGTACTGTAACTTCAACATTGTTTTATACTTGTACTCCCTCATAAATCTAGTATATTCAATAGTCCAGTTAAAAATAGAGAGTGGATTATTTCCCTTAGTTTTGTCATGTCGATGCTTTGAAAAGAAAGGAAAAAACAAATATTTAAGCAAAAGAAAGAAAGGACAAAGTCACGGTTTACAACAAAGTACAACATGGGGGTTACATTACTTCTACTAAAACTCACAATGAAATGCTGAGGTGCCAAGTGTATTACCATGAAAGTCTACAGCTCCCTTACTTTCAGTGTCTCTGAAAATAGGATTAGTTTATTGAACTGTATTTCTGTGATCTCAAAAGTATTTTCAGGATTTAAATTATCAGCAATGAAAGCATGATCTTCATCATACTTTTCATATGGTTGATCTTCTTCCCCTACCTTTGCATGTTGTATATGTACTTGTATGTTTCTTTGGTAGAGATTTCTCCTCCATGAGAAATAATGCCCCAAGAATGCCTATCTGCCCTCTTAGACAGAGCAATATCTGTCTGATAGAGATGAGATCTATAATTTTCCCACTTGACATTGAGCTCCATTATAAGAGCAAAATTTTCAGCATGTGGCCAACTAGAAGAGGAAGAAATG
Source organism: Pinus taeda (assembly GCA_000404065.3). Lineage (NCBI taxonomy): Eukaryota > Viridiplantae > Streptophyta > Pinopsida > Pinales > Pinaceae > Pinus > Pinus taeda. Next base: position 191,069 of record APFE030500038.1, on the reverse strand, counting down.
ACAGATTGTTGGTAGCCAATATCATCAAGAGTGAACAACTCATGCTCGTGAAGAAATTGGATAATTGGGGGAGGAAGAATGTGATTACCAGCCAATCCAATGATTGCATCAAGGCCAATGCGAATTATGTCACCACGTCTAACCATCCATATTATATATCCCTGTATCCAAGGCTTAGATTTCATCAAGTTATTCCAAATGAAAGACACATTATTCTTAACTGGAGCCCCAACTAGGATCCAGTTTTCTAGGGTAGCATGATTGAGATATTTTTTAATGATGATCTTTTGCTAAATACCAAGGCACTTGAAGGCCCTCCATAGATTTTTGATGAGAAGTACCATATTGAAAGTCTGAGTGTGTTTGATGCCCCAACCTCCATCAATGGGCTTGAAAATTGAGTCTAGTTTAGATAGGTGAAGCTTATATTTGTAACAAGACCCAACCCATAAGGAATTTGTGATGGTGGAGTCGATTTTATAAATGATTGACATTGGAAAATCAAACAAATGCATCTAGTAGACAATGATACCTTGTAGGACTACCTTTATCATGACCATCATATTATTTAAAGAGAGCCATCTGTTTTCCCATAACCACAGTTTATTTTCAAAATTTTGAATGAGCCAATGCAAAAAACTCTTCTCATAGTTACTGGGCTTTAGCAAAAGGCCTTACTCTAATCCCAAAGAGTTCTACAATTTTTTTAGTCTCCCCATCCTCCACACAGTGGAGAAATGACAGATTGTTAGTAGCCAATATCAGCAAGAGTAAACAACTCATGCTCTATTGCTTCATAGTATTCATTGGAGGCGCCCAGATCAATGGATGGATAACGAGTTGCTTCAACGGTTACATAAAATCATGTATTTAGCTTGGACCCCACACCAACACAAGAGGATATATTTTTATACTTGATGCCCTTCTTTTTCCTAGTCAATCCAATTCTGGGGTGACCCAGATTAATAAAAGCATTTTTTTTCTGGAAAGAAGGTCCTTTTGATTGTTAGCAGATCAAGACCCAACGATTCATCATATTTAGTTTTTCCACATCTGTATCTATTGAGACAGGGGAAGAATCCATTTCTGTATTCTTATATAAGGGAGGAGATGAAGCTGAAGACCTTAGGTCTGGATATAGATTGGAATATTTGGCTTTTTAAATGTGTCAATGTTGACCTGCCATATGAATGATAATATAATCTAAATTATTCTCCATTATGCTATGTCTATGTGGCACTGATTGGGATTCCATTCCAAGGATTATCTTTCCAAGATCCATTTGACTAGTGTCCTTTATTCTGCAATTATGGATGGGAACTTACTGGGCTTCAGCAAAAGGCTTGACTCTAATCCCAAATAGTTCTACAGTTTTTTTAGTCTCCCCATCCTCCACACAATGTATCAATGACAAATTGTTGGCAACCAATATCAGCAAGAGTGAATAGCTCAGGCCCGTGAAGAAACTGGATGATTGGGGGAGCAAGAGTGAACATCTCATGCTCTGTTGCTTCATAGTATTCATTAGAGGTGCTTGGATCAACGGATGGATAACGAGTTGCTTCGATGGTTTCATAAAATCACAGATAAACCAGCCATAGATACTGAGGGCAGTAGGTTGGTGAGACAGTGCACCCTCTCCTGTTCTACTGTGCCTTGGCCCACTACCATGGTATCACTGTGACATACTTGCTCTAGTCAGTTCTAGTGTGGGACTGTCTGTGAGTCTCATCAAACAGTTAGTGACCCTTTAGATGATTATCAGGCATGTTACAGTCATGTTTGACGATTCCATAGAGAACAATTCTCAAATATTGGCATCTTCATGGTAATTGTAAATTTGGATTTAACGGTAATAGCTTCTTTTCTACTAAAGATGAAGAGTAGTGCATGTTATCTTACATATTCATATATCTGTTTTTTCCCCTTTCTAGGGTCCACTTGTTGTGCTTTCCCCTTTGTACATCTTTTTTTTCCTAGCAATTGGCTTTGGCACCTATTCTAAATGACAACAAACAAGTGATCTTTTTCATTGACAATGATCTGCCTGATTGTTGTGCATTGTTCAATTTTTCGATTATCTTTAGTGCCTACACTTGTAAACTTTACTGAGATGACAACTAAATTGATTATATAGCTGTTTGTCTTAGTGCGTCTATTTCTGAACTTTACTCTGCTGGTAACTGTAGTAATGCTAGAGTTGTTTCCTTCTTGCCCATGCTCTTCAGCTTTGTTTGGACAATAACATTACTACATTAATAGCTAGTTTGTAAACTAGGTCTGTCTTAAAGGAATTCATAATAGATCAAATTTGTGCTGGTAATAAAAATGCTTTGTTTGAGAATTTCTCTAGTTTGTTTGCACAGGATGAGTGAAATACTGACTAGAGAGCACGTGTGGATATTAACCTTGGTCTAAGACTGTAAATTCTGCTTTGATTTTTCATTTACACTCTATTTAGTACTAGAGGCATGGTTGGATGGGGTCATGTATTGAGGTTGGACCCCACACCAGCACAAGAGGATATATTTTTATACTTGATGCCCTTCTTTTTCCTAGTCAATCCAATTCTGGGGTGATCGAGATTAATAAAGGTCTTTTTTTCTTGAAAGAAGGCCATTTTGACTATTATCAGCTCAATACCCAACGATTCGTCATTATTTAGTTTTTCCACATCTATATCTATTGACATAGGCGAAGTATCCATTTCTGTATTTTTATATAAGGGAGGAGATGAAGTCGAAGACCTAAAGTCTAGATATAGATTGGAATATTTTCCTTTCGAAATGTGTCATTGTTGACCTGCCATATGAATGATAATATAATCTACATTATTCTCCATTGTGCTATGTTTATGTGGCACCGATTGGGAGTCCATTACAAGGATTATCTTTCCAAGAGCCATTTGACTAGTGTCCTTTATTATGCAATTATGGATGAGAGCTTACTGGGATTTAGCAAAAGGCATGACTCTAATCCCAAATAGTTCTACAATTTTTTTAGTCTCCCCATCCTCCACACAGTGGAGAAATGACAGATTGTTGGCAGCCAATATCAGTAAGAGTGAATAACTCATGCCCGTGAAGAAAATGGATGATTAGGGGAGCAAGAGTGAACAACTCATGCTCTATTGGTTCATAGTATTCATTGGAGGTGCCTGGATCAATGGATGGATAACTTGTTGCTTCAATGGTTTCATAAAATCATGTATTGATCTTAGACCCCACACCAACACAAGAGGGTATATTTTTATACTTGATCCCCTTCTTTTTCCTAGTCAATCCAATTCTGGGGTGATCCAGATTAATAAAAGTCTTTTTTTCTTGAAAGAAAGCCCTTTTGACTGTTAGCAACTCAAGACCCAATGATTCATCATTATTTAGGTTTTCCATATCTGTATCTATTGAGATAAGGGAGGTATCCATTTTTGTATTTTTATATAAGGGAAGAGATGAAGCCGAAGACCTCAGGTCTGGATATAGATTGGAATATTTGCCTTTGGAAATGTGTCATTGTTGACTTGCCATATGAATGATAATATAATCTACATTATTCTCCATTATGCTATGTCTATGTGGCATCAATTGGGAGTCCATTCCAATTATTATGTTTCCAAGAGCCATTTGACTAGTGTCCTTTACTCTGCAATTATGGATGGGAGACTCCTTAAGCACAAACATATGCAATTCATTTGAGGGCTCCCAAGGGGTGTGTTCCACATTATATAAAGTAGGAACCTAATTGAAACCAGGAGCCATTCCATTCCTTTTGATATGATTCCCACAAAATTTGAGTGAACATCCTGGTATTAGATGTCTGGTATTATGGCAACCCAAACATCTAATTGGGATTACCTAGTAATCCACTTGTTGTGTGATTGAGTGAGGACTGTATAAGATGTCAAGATTTTCTAGCATACCTTCTTTGTAATCGAATTCAATAAAAAAACGGGCAACCCGTTTGTCCAGTGGTCAAGATACTAGCCCATTGTAACAGATACCTCAATGAATTAAAACTCAATCCATGGACCATTGAAGAGTTAGATCCAGCATTCAGTATTGTAATGAGAATATATGAAATACACCAATCTTATCTATGCATTCATAAGAAACATTTGATAAACACCTTTGGTAACTAGCCTTTAGTTTTTACTAGAGATGCATGAGAATATATGAAAAACACCAACCTTATATTATGCATTCATAAGCAACATCTGATAAACACATTTGGCATCTAGCCTTTATTTTTTACTAGAGATGCATGAAGCATTATATAAACACAATTCAATCTTTTGGGAAGTCCATTCAAATGTGGAACATTACTATGGAGCAAGTCAAGCATTGATTTTAGACCTTGCATGCACATTTCATGGATTGTTGTAGTAGTGATATAAAAATGGACTAAGTCAATTATATCATATATGTCAAAGATAGTTTAACTCGAAGTATGAAACTACCATTTAAGCTATAAACCTGACTAAATGGTCCAAACCTGAAACTGTGACCCTTCCTTGCAAATTGCATGTGCTACCAATTAATCATAGTTAAATGGTTTTAGATTCAATACGAGAGTAATCTTATGGAGGAGCTATTGGGTTGGGAAAGTCACCATAGAACAAAGGCTAGTGGGTTATCTCCGAAAACAAGGTGTTAACATAGTCTTCCGAGAGGTACATTTTGCATCAGGATAACCCCTAGACTGCTATCTTTTTATGAGGAAGCAAAAACATGGAAAATGTTTGGTTAGGTAGGAATATAACTTGTCAATTTGGTATAGCTTGAGTGATTAAAAGAGAATGTTTTTAGGCTCTCCACCATTTCATGGATTGATATAGTGATGAGACAAAAGAGGTTGTCTCTTGAGACTTAACAAGGTGATTCATAACACTTGTGGTGTTTGTTATGAAACGAGCTCAAGAAAAGATAGAAAAGATAGATCAACGCCTTATAATTCAGCCTATTCGAGGGGGAAACCTCCTTTACATTACATAAATGAACAATTCTTGGATGATACAAATAAAAAGACCTCCTTTCTATATATAGGAGTCTAAGGGGTCATAACATAATCAAAGTCGACATAACAATAATAATGTAAGGGCACAATAATAACAATAATGGGCTTCTATGGGGCACAATAGTAACAATCTTGGCACTACGTGGGTACATCAATATAATAAATGGGTTGTGCTAATAACAATAAGGGGTTACACTAGTAGTATAGGGGCCTAACATGCCCCTCTCCTTCAAAAAGCAGTGTCCTCAATGCCTGAGTAGTTCTTGATGCTTCTGTATAAAATTCTTGTCCTCCCATGTGGAATCTTCAGCGGGTAAGTTCTTCCACTTGATGAGATACTCTGAAATTGATTGATTTTGTATCTGTCGGGTTATTGTTTCTGTGACTGCTCCAGGTTCCAATATGATTTTTCCTTCCTCTTCAATTTCTGGCAATATTGTTTGAATTGGGATCCTTTGCAACTTTTGAATAAGTGGCCATACTTCTTCGTCCTTCTTTCATTCATCCCTTGCTTCATTTATCCAATCTGGTTGGATAATAGAAATAGCACAAAACAATGCTTCCACATCCTCATCCTTGAAGAGTCTTCCCATTTGGTAAGGTCGCCATTTTTTAAGTGCATGTAGTATTGTGAACATTTCCTTCTCATAAATAGCTTGCTTGAGATGTAGCAATAAAAATACCCAATCACCTACATCAAAACATGTTTCACATGATGTTGATCTACCTGTTGTTTTGTTTGATTTTGCACCAAAGTGGCATTATCCTTTAAAATTTGGAGAACTTGTTGTTGATGCTCGATGTTATCTTTCACTGCTTGAACCTTTTTCTTCTTGATATGTCCTTCTATCTTTAGAGTTTGAGGAGTGGTAATTTCTTCTGATCCTTTACAAGATATGGTCGGATTTATTTCTTGATGCTTGATCTGATCTTTCACTTCTTGAACATTTTTCTTCTTGATATGTCCTTCTATCTTGATAGTTTGAGGGGTGGTAATTCCAACCAATGAATTACAAGATATGGTTGGATTCATTTCTTCTTTCTC
>APFE030500038.1:163228-179667 GCA_000404065.3 Pinus taeda | reverse complement strand
AGATAAGGATAAGCTTTTACGATTTCAGGATAGTACTAAAGTCTTGGATGATATTCTTAGTAGTCAAAGGTCTCTTGCTATCAAGACTGGACTTGGTTTTCATGAATCAGTTGAAGGAGAATCTAGTGCACAAGGTGAAGCAAGGAACTCTAAAGAGAAATCTAAAATGATCAACAAGGAGATAAGAGGTCAACCCCATCAACACCCAAGGAAAGAAATTCTTAAAAGAAAATCTTTTACTCCTTACTATGGAAGTAATAGTCGGCCATTTACTCAGATGAATAATGTTGAATGTTATGTATGTCGTAATCTTGGACATGTTGCAGCTAGATGTAGAAGAAGAAGGGTTCAAGACCATTATGCAGAAATATCATCACATTCAAGGTACTTTAATGGATATTGCTTTGCTTGCAATATGTATGGTCACAAGGGTGCTGATTGCTACAAAAGGAATATGAAACATGTAAGATGTTATGCATGTAACAAGCTTGGACATATAGAAAAGGAATGCAGGAACAAAGCACAGACATCACACCAAAAGGAGAAAACATCATCACGCTTGAAGATATGGAGGAAAAAGGAAGTACAGTCAGAAAGTGGCGGCACAGCACAATATACAGACATACCAGAATCAGAGGGAGCTGAAAGTACAAAATTTCAGTGTCCTAAATCTCATATGCAAATTTCATGAAATGAAGTTGCATATATACGTGAGTTAGACACTGCAAAGTCACGTATATGTCAGTATGAGGAAAAGAAGTGGGGACAGGTTTAGGAAAAGGATCGGTTTGGTTTATTTGCGCTATTTGATAATGGTTACAATTTGCTGATGATATGTGGAAATGTCTTGATGGTTAGAAGTATTTTGTTTCTAACTTGAAAATGATGATGACTTGATACTCCTTGCTGATATGCATGATCAGATCTGACAGTAAACAAGATGGCACAGGTTTAGGGGGAGCATATGCTTTTAATGCATTGTTGGCATTATGGTTAATAGTCCTTGATGATGATGCTTATCTATGGTTCTTAGATCAGATTTGTGGTTGATTCACTAATGGTGCCTACATGGTGATCTTCATAAGGATAAGAAGAAGTACTTGATGATGTGTCTCTCATATACTTTTGTCGCCATATGCATAAAGATCATATATTGCAGGATTGTTCTTGGCAAATCTATGGATGAGGATTGTTGGCTGGGTACATGGATGATTATTCAAAGTTGCATTGTTGGAGATATGATGATGATGAGTTCTTACCTATATGATGATAGGTTGTTTCGTGCATATGTTGATTGATGCAGATCTTCCCTATTGATGATACTTGGTCCACACAGATCTGGGTGGCTATGGTGTTTCTCACATATGATAGAATGACTCTATATTCTATGCAAAAGGATGAGTTGATGCGGACATATCTTGATGATTCATGCACTAATTCAAGTTGATGGTGACATATGCTATGGAGCAGACCATACAGTGTCGTTACTGATGTTTATCATGATCTTATTTAGGTGCCTTATCATGTATATCACTCGATGTAAAGGTCATATCAAGACTCATGATGTAATATTGTGTCTCTATCTATTATAGTCATTTGATGAAATATTTCAGTCATATCAAGGTCATGTAATGGCCTATCTTGGTTTCCCCACTATGCCTGGGATGAATGATGTAATGTTCTTGGTTGTCATTTTCTGGTATACCCCCACTTGGTTGGGTGATGAATGTATGTATTGAGTCTTTTGGTGATAGGAAGGTCATTTATGATATATAGAGTCATGTTCTTCTAGTAGAACATCTTTTGCAGACCTTTCTTACAGTCAGGGGAGTTTGAGCATGAACAACACTATATAGCAGAGCAGATATTTCAGAAAGAGCATTATCAGATTGGAGCACCATGGCATATACAAAGGGGGAGTTCATTCAGAGACTTCAGCAGATCTCGTTTATAGTCAAGGAGAGCATTTCTTAGGGGGAGCGTAACCCTTTGCCCTTGATGTCAAAGGGGGAGAGCGACTTGGTGTTGTTGCCATGAAGTCCAAAGGGGGAGATTGTTGGCATTATGATGCATGTGTTGTACTTGATGGCAACCCTCTCATAGAAGATCATCTCACTTGTATACATTCAGATGAATCTACAAATATCAGATGTGACAGAGTGCATGGGTTACCGGACATCAAAAAGGGATCAGATGACAGTTCACAAGTAAGCTTTGCCATCAAGTCCAAAGGGGGATATTGTTGGCATTATGACTAAAGTGTTGTCTTTGATGGCAACCCATTCAGGTGATAGATCGCAGTACTTCAAGTCAGCAGCAAAGATTGATGATCAACTATCAAATATTGAAGAAAATAAGGGGTACGGAGGTACACCTTACAGAAGGTGCGTACACACAGGCCAGTGTTACATAAAGTACGTACATACCCGCATTTATCCCGTTCAGGAGGTGCGTACCCCCAGTTCACTTACTTCAAGGCCCATGGTTTGAGCCCCATGATCCATGATTTGAGGAAGAGCTTTCCTATATAAAGCAAAGGAGATCATTTGGCTTGAGCATGTTTTGGGTTGACCATCTTATGAGAGCTAGAACTGAAATACTATGATCTCTTGGAGTAATATATAGATCTAAATAAGGCACAGCTGCGGAGGTGCAGAGGCGCCACAGAAGGTGCAGTGTGAAGGCGCCACAGAAGGTGCAGTGGAGAGACGCCACAGAAGGCGCAGTGTGAAGGCGCCACAGAAGGCGCAGTGTGGAGACACCACAGAGGCGCCACAGAAGGCGCAGTGTGGAGATGCCACAGAGGCGCCACAGAAGGCGCAGTGCGGAGACGCCACGGAGGCGCCACAGAAGGCGCAGTGCAGAGATGCCACAGAGGTGCCATAGAAGGCGCAGTGCAGAGACGCCACAGAAGGCACAGTGCGGAGGCGCCACAGAAGGCACAGTGCGGAGGCGCCACAGAAGGCGCAGTGCGAAGGCGCCATAGAAGGCGCAGTGCGGAGACGCCACAAAGACACCATAGAAGGTGCAGTGTGGAGACACCACAGAGGCGCCACAGAAGGCACAGTGCGGAGGCGCCAGAGGAGACGCCACAGAGGCGCCACAGGAGACGCCACAGAGGCGCCATAGGAGACGCCACAGAAGGCGTAGCTGCGGAGGTGCGCGGCGCCACAGAAGGTGAAGTGCATAGTGACGCAGGCCAGAGAAAAGGAAATTGCATATCTGTCTTAAGATCTTTTGTTGACTGATTGTTTTGTTGATAAGGTGTTCTGGGTTTAGTTTACTGTTATTGTGGATCTGGTTATCTGGGTGGCTTACTGGTACTTGATGATCATTTGATGTTTATGGATCCAATATGAAAATTGGATGAAACGTGGCCTTTCAGATTATGTGTTGTGCTCCAGTGTATCCAGTATGAAAATTGATGAAACGTGGTACCTGGAGGAGAGAAGATTGTACGCCGGCGACTACGTACTAGTACTTAACCTAGTACAAAAGCAGAGGGGAATCTTTGGAGCATTGTAGCAGGTAGAAGCCCGCGTACTAGTAAATGGATCGGCTAGTACAAGAGCAAAGGGGGTCGTAGCTCCCGTACTGGTATAAGACTGCACCAGTACAAATATTGTAAAAGGATTTTCTTATTAAGAAGAAGATTGAGATGACTTGCAGCAGGTGGTTTTCTCCCGCATTGGGTTTCCACCTTATATCATGGTGTTCATGTGTGTGCCTTATGTGTGATGATCTATTCTATGTTACTGCATCTGTTAACTGATAATATGGTTGATAATGTTCTAATGCACTCATTGAAGATCAATTAACTTAATCATAAGAAGTTGTGGAAGTAGCATATATGAATCAGAGTTTGGAAATGAAAAAGTTTTATTAGTGTGATAATACTGATTCACCCCCCCTTCTCAGTATTATTTCCAACAAAGACCTCCTTTCTATATATAGGAGTCTAAGGGGTCATAACATAATCAAAGCCGACATAATAGTAATAATGTAGGGGCACAATAATAACAATAGTGGGCTTCTATGGGGCACAATAGTAACAATATGGGCACTACGTGGGTACATCAATATAATAAGTGGGTTGTACTAATAACAATAAGGAGTTACACTAGTAGTATAGAGGCCTAACAGTGTTGGTGCCGTAACTTAGCCAGAAAATGCCAAAACTCTATTGATGCACAAAATTTATTACTAAATATACCTCAGAGTATGCCATAGTCACTGAATATGACTTGCATGGTTTTACCAAGGAGGCCCTAAACTTTTGAACAATGAAAATTTACATTGGTATCACGACAGTAGATGCATTGGTCTTATTAGCATGACACCACTTTTAATATGGGTCTTCACAATAGAGAATCACCATTACACTTTGTTGATTTGTGTTAAAAATAAACATAACACGCAAATAGATTTCTTTCAGCATGCAATGTTGTTGTTGGTAGTTTTCTTGTATTTGTGCCACATCTAAAGCTAACATGCATTAAATTTCTTTCACCTCGCAATATTTTTATTGGAAATGTGCTTGTTTTTGTGCTAGAAACTATGCTAGATCTCTTTTTCTTTGCAATATTGTTGTTGTCAATTTGGTTGTTTATGATAAAAGGAAATCTAGCAAGTGTTAGATTTCCTTCACCTTGACAATGTTATTAGAAATGTTGTGCTTTTGTTTGAGCTAGAAGTTGTGCTAGATTTCTTTTGCTATGCAATATTGTTGTTTTCAATTTGGTTGTTTATTATAGAAGGAAATCTAACATGTGTTAGATTTCCTTCACCTTGATAATCTGCTTTTGTTTGTGTTAGAAGGAAATATAGTATGCACTAGATTTCTTCTGGCATGAAATGTTGTTTTTGGTAGTATACTTGTATTTATGCTACATGTAAAGATAGCATGCATTAAATTTATTTTACTTTGCGACGTTGCTATTGGAAATGTGATTGTGTTTCTAATAGAAGTTCTTGGATTTTGTTGGATTTTGTTTTCCCTACAATGTTATTGTTGGCAATGTGCTTTTGTTTGTGCTAGAAGTAAATCAAGCGTATGCTAGATATCTTTCTCACTGCAATGTTGTTTTTGGCAATGTGATTGTGTTTGTGCTAGAATAAACTCTAGAATGTGTAAGATTTATTTTACTTTGAAATGTTTTTGTGAGTAATATGCTTCTATTTACGTTAGAAGGAAATATTATCATGTGGTGGATTTCCTTCACCTTAGAATATTCTTATTGACAATGTTTTTGTTTGTCCTAGAAGGAAATCTAGCATGTGCTAAATTTATTTGACCATGTAATGTTGCTTCTAGCAATATGCTTATGTTTGTAGTAGAAGGTATGATATTGATTGTTAGCTTTCATTTGAGGAAACAATGTTTCATTTCATACAATATTACTACCATACTATTTTAATTTTTGCATCTATATTACTTTTCGTAAGTTGTGTGTTTTTGCGAAAATATAAAGTCACACTTTACACGATTCAATATTTTAATTACAAGTTACGATTTAATTGTTGTTACAAAATTGATACAAGCTACAATGGAAAATATAATTTTTGCAAAAGGGGACTATGTTGATCTCCTTATTAATAATCAAGTCATTAGGCTAGGAAGGGTCGAATCTGCAGAGTCTGGAACTTATTATGTTGGAGAAGGGGTTAATGATAGTTATGTTACAATTTTGATAATTGATGTAACTCAACCACATTTGATTGATGAGGATGTTAATGAAGGGAACATACATCCATGGAAGATCATGGATTTGAGACACAACATAGGTAAATCAAAATATTGAAGCATGTGTTATATATTATTGATAGCATAATAAATGTTTTTCTGAGTAAATACTAACCTTATTTACATTCGTTTATATGCACAAATGTTTCTTCCACATTTTCTATTGGAGCCAAGGTAGATCTTTTGCAACATGGAGTGAAGGTGGGTGAGGGCTCCATATTCAATATAGAGCTTGGGCATAAAGTGCATGGAAAGATGGTAAAGAAAGGATGCATAGTGGTTAAAATTGAGAAGGTGTTAAAACATAATGCTCCTCTACCACATCCAACAGGATTTGAGCATACACTTGGGGGTGCATTAGAATCTTATGAAATTTGTCCAAAATCAGATTTGGAGCCTCACTGTTATGATCTTGCCACAAATATTCCCCAAGATAGGGTTAGATTCATCTGTACAAAGGTTTCTCTTACACATGAATGCATGGGAACAAGCATGTGCATTGCCAAAGGAATAGTAGTTAATGTTCGAGAGGATGACATTGTTGAGGGTGAAACACTAGGTGAAATGGATTTTGGTGTTTTTCTAGAAGAGATAGATGGAAATTATGAGATATGCAGAATTTGGGATAATTATATACACTGTTTGGTTAGATGGCCAATAAATAAGTTGGTGGAAAACAAAGGTGTGATATTAAGGGTCAAGGAAAAGTTCAAGGAACCACCCAAGGAAATGGTGATATGGGATGTTATAGAGGACACAAATCCCTTAAACAATTGGGATGGGTAATTTTGTAATGAAAAATATAGAAACTCAATTGATATGCATGTAAAAATGCCATATAAAAGGATTAAATGAGTTATGGCTACAAATAAAATTGCAAAATGTCAAACAAAAATACATGAAGAGAAAGAAATTAGAGTTTTGGCAGTAGATGTATGTTGTAGAAAAGATTGTCTTCAACATCTAGATAGGAAGGCTATTGCAGGTGCTAGAAGGGATATGATACAAATTAATAAAAATGGTATTAGAGAATTTTTCTTGAATTCACTCATGTCAAACACAGTCATGCCAAAGGGCCATGGCCTACCACCTATTCCTAGAAATGTAAAGGACATGAGATTTAATGGGAATATTATTTGTAAGAAAGCATGGTATAAGATACATAAAATTCCTCAAAGCACATTCTATAACTACCATAATTATTTCCAACATGGACAGATCAAAGTTATTCATGGTAACACCAACACATGCAAAGCACGAGCTCACATAGTGGCGGCCATAGAAATATTGCACAAAATTGTAATGGATAATTCAGATTTTTCACCAAACCAAACACGTCAAGTTGAAGAAGATGGAACATCTGCTCCTTTAAGATTGCTTCCTTTGACTTACACACAAAATTATTTGTTAAAAGAGATCAATGAGTCTCTTCAAAAGCTCAATTACCCATCAATAGCATAGTCAACGATGAGCAAGATTTGAAATACTAAGTTTTGAGATGTGGAATTTTCAAAGAACACCAACTTCAGTAAATGCAGTGAATATATTGTGTTGAAAGCACAAATGAAGTCAGCAACTACAAAATATTTGGAAGAAAAGGCAGATTTGGAAGATATTGCTACTATGCCCATAGAATTATGTCAGAGCAGTTTCCAAAGGAGTATTTGAGCATTATCCATGATAAAATGGACAAAACAAAGACTTCAATCCCAAGGCTATGTGTCAAATCAAAATATATTGTAGGAACAAATTTAGGTTTTTCATTGACAAGTATGCTTACACATGGGCATAAGGCAGGAGGTTTTGGTCATTTCTCCTTACCATTTGTCCATATGGGATCACAATTTACTATTACATCCCTTGCAGAGTGCTTAAGGGACCTTAAAGACCCACAAATGGATATGTATGGTGATCTACTTTATGAAAGTGGAATTTCAAGAAACCCACTTACAAATGCATTACTTGACACCTCTATTTACTCAAAATGTCAGGGGTACAAGGATGATTTTATATCTCATGGAAGTTCAAAAAGTCAAAATGTTGATTTTAAACCTCTTCCTCCACATTTGTTGTTACAATTGGAAAATGTAGCAAGTGATAATAAGAATTTCTATCTTATCATGTTTCTATCACTTTTAACTGCACTTGGTGTCTTCATCACTATTGAGGTTGGGTTCTTGCATGTGGGGCACACCCATGAAGACATAGATGGAACCTACAGAAGAATGTCTTCCAACCTAAAAAGTAAAGATATTTATTCTTTACCTGAAATGATGGATACATATCACACAATTGAAGAAAATCGAGTGTTTCCACCTACACTTATTGAAAAGGTCTATGACTTCAAAGTTTCCTTAATGGATACATCAAGGAGGGAAAAAATGCACTAGTTGGACATCTTAATGTCCAATAATTCCAATTTCTTGTACTCAATGATGTTCCAGTACTGAGGTACAAAGAATCAATTAGAGATATTGACTGGTCAGATGTTAATTTTAGGTATGTTTTATGCCAGGGAAATTTATTTAAATTTTCAACGTTAGCAATCATATCAGCATTAAGGTAAACTGTAGATAGAACATGAATATAAATCATAGAAGACAAGAGGACACAAGATGTAGCTCTAGCCAAGGACAAACCCCACAATGTGGGGAAACCCTTCATCAATTCTTCTTTTATGTTCTTCAAAGTTCAGCAGAGAAAGAGAGAGAGAGATAGTACATTTATAATAGAAGTAAACACTTTGACTTGTCTATATCTAAGCATAGATCATCTCCTATAACGATGAGATCAGTTGAAGATATTCTTCTTCAACTAATTCTCCAAGGGGACCGCTTCACCTATCGTAGCGCTGCCTTTGGTCCATTTGCTGCACCTTACCGTGTAGCACCATCATGGTGCATCATGCATCATCATGCTACTCATGATTTCATACATCATGCTGCTATCTTTGGCTTCATGTATCATTGTGCTACCCATGCACATGATTTCATAGTGCTGCCCATGATGATACTGCCTCTGCCTTCTCATTTCTTTATCATGTTGCAACAATTTGCTTCTGTTGATATCAACCTTAGTTGTTTGCTATGGCTTGCAGCCTAGCAAAGCAGCTAGGGTATAGATCCTATTCAACAAACTTCTTAACTTTCTTTCTGCGTTAATAGGTCTCTTCTATTACAATGTTGACAGGTCTATACGGTTTCTCAGCATGTGAATAGTGTGCATGATTCTTCAAGGTGTGTATAGACCCTTTATGTCATGTGTTCACTGCAATGTGTTCCTTACCTAGCTACCTTGACTACGTTCATTACATTGTGTTCCTTATACTATATAGATTATATGAACGTGGTTCCATATTCCATATATGAACTTGGTTCCATATTCCTCATATGACTACGTGTATATATGAACGCGTTCTTATGTGACTGCGTTTACATGTATGCATTCCAGTGACTGTGTTCCATGTATAAGACTGTGTTTAGATGATAGGACAATGTATGATTGTATTGTCATTTGTTGCGTCCAAATGTTATGCGTATGATAGCGTATGACTGTATTGCCATTTGCTGCGTTCAAATTCTATTCATATGACTGTATTGCCATTTTCTACGTATACATATTCATTTCCAGTGTATATATGAACTCATACATAGCGTATTGAACAACGCATATATAATGCCCAACGTATATGCAACCATGACTGTGTTTACCTTTACAGCGTATAAGTCTCTAGCGTGTAAGTCTTCAACGTGTAAGTCTCCAACATGTAAATCTTCCTGATCTTACTTATATGATAACGTATAGAGTATTTTTTGTGTGTATAGGTCTCCATTGCCAACGAATTAGAGATTGTTGTGTGTATAGATGAAAACGTATCTTTTTATTTTGCGTATAGGGGTTGTGCACTTTTTCTTTGTTGCATTTAGGGCTTCACGAGACTGTTATTTACGACTGCATTTAATGCCTTGTCCTTTACTGCATTTTTCACTGCAGCTAGGGCATTGTACTTCTGCTAGGGCATCATTTAAGGCTACTGTATTCTTTTGTTCTCTCCTTCTCCAAAAACCCAAGATGTGGAGAGGAGATCACCTGAAGAATACCTATGTAAAATGACTTCAAGTCCTCACCAATTCACACTAAAACGTGGATGATGAATAGACGCAACTATTGGGCTTTCGAGCCTACATAAGATGCTAGTCAGCTTGATAATAATTCCATAATCAAAATAGATTCATATCTCCATAAATACTTATCGGAATCGGATGATCATTAGATCAATCCTACACCTCTCGATGAGAGGGATCCAATAAAATTATCAGCTGCCATAAATAAGCTGACACGCATGGATTTTGGCCCTATTTGCCAATTTAACACCCCCTCTCAACTAGGGAGGACTCCATTCAGTGATCCATAAGTTCGACTATACTATCTCTGCCATCAGTGCCCTGCACTGCTCTTCCCAACTCTGCTCAGCTCTGTTGTCTCTGCTATGCTCTGCTCAGCTCTGCTGGCTTTGCTAGCTCTGCTAGCTTTGCTAGCTCTGCTCTGCTCCACTCAGCTCTGTTGGCTTTGCTATGCTCAACTCTGCTGGCTCTACTAGCTCTACTATGCTCAGCTCTGCTGACTTTACTAGCTCTACTGTGCTCTGCTCTTCTCAGCTCTGCTGGCTCTGCTAGCTCTGCTCTGCTCTTCTTTGCTCAACTCTCCTGGCTCTGCTATCTTTGCTCTGCTCTGCTCAGCTCTGCTGGCTCTACTCTGCTCAGCTCAGCTCTGTTGGCTCTGCTTTACTCAGCTCTGCTGAACTATGAAGAAGAAGAATTGATCGAGAATGTCTCATACCATTCTCCACTAACCCGAAGTCAGTGTCAGAGTGCATACCACTAGTCCCAGACCAGTCTCAACTGACCCAAAGTCAGCGTCATAGTGGGTACTACTCCTACCACTGGTCCCAGACCAGTCTCAACTCACCTGAAGCCAGCGTCATAGTATGTACCACTCTCATTGGTCCCATACCAATCTTACATTGACACAAAGTCAGTCTTATAGTATGTAATACTGGTCCCAGACCAGTCTCAACCTACCTAAAGTCAGCATCATAGTATGGTACAACTCCTACCACTGGTCCCAAACCAGTATCGCAGGCTCAGAGAGTGTACCACTGGTCTCGGACCAGTCTCAACCAACCCAAAGTTAGCATCATAGTATGTACCACTCTCACTGGTCCCAGACCAGTCCTACACTGACATGAAATCAATCTCAGAGTATGTACCACTAGTCCCAAACCAGTCTCAACCAACCCAAAGTCAGTCTCATAGTATGGTACAACTCATACCACTGGTCCCAGATAAATGGAGGTCATCCTAGCATAGGGATTACGGTGGATACAATGATGCATCCATCGATACTACTGTGGTCCCTAACTTCATTTCCCTACTCATTGATCAAATGATAGGTATTTCCCATGAGTCCCAGACTGCATGGGTGGGATGCCTCGACAAGAGAACTAATCAATCATGCCCTCATAGGAGAACACATCAATCCTGCTACAATCACCATGGAGAACACATTGATCTAGGCCTCACATGAGAACACATCAATCCTGCTACAATCGCCATGGAGAACACATCAATCTAGGCCTCACAGGAGAACACATCAATCCTGCTACAATCACCATGGAGAACACATCAATCCAGGCCTCACAAGTGAACACATCAATCCTGCTACAATCGCCATGGAGAACACATCAATCCAGGCCTCACAGAAGAACACATCAATACTGCTACAATCGTCATGGAGAACACATCAATCTAGGCCTCACAGGAGAACTAATCATCTTGCTACACAAGAGAGTGAATCATCCTATTCCACAAGAGAGCGAATCATCTTGTCCCACAAGAGAGCGAATCATCTTGTCCACAGGAGAGGGAATCATCCTATTCACAGTGCGCACCACCAGGGGAGGGTGAGTCACCCTGTGGTCGTATGATGCTCCAGTAAGAACCGCAAGCCCCCAGAGCTCCATGTATGCAACATGCAAGACCCTTGTACAAGGGTCTCTTGACGACTCCAAGTCATTTGGGAAAATCACAGATTTGATCTTTCCTTCGGGGCTTTAGTGACCTGTACATCTTCTCAGTGTGATGGAGCCTCCTTGCTCATCAACTTGCCATATCCTGGATAAGGTAGTATATGATGTCTATCTGCTAGAGAAATCACTGAATACAGGATTCCTCAATAATCGAATCCTACCTCTGGTTGTTACAAAGAATCACAGTGGTATTCGTCATGTGTACAAACAGCTCACTGAAGAGCTTTCCCCAACCAGGCAGCTTTATATGAGATCACACTCATAGATATGTATCCGGTATCGGTGGTGCTTATAACAATTGACTTCTGCTTCCTGCTCATCCATGATATCGAAGCAAAATCCGAAGAGAAACAACACTAAGAAGCACTCCAGTGATCCTCCACACTGTCTGCCCAATCAGCATTTGAATAATCATGCAATTTCATATTTTTAGCAGTGTATCTCAATCCATGAGAGAGTTTGCCCTGAAGACATCTAAGAAGATTCTTTGGCACCAATCCAGTGAGGCTCAACCAAATAGAGCTCCTCATGCTAACTGCAAAACATATGTCCGGACGAAAGTTCACCAAGAACTTTCCCAAGTCTGGTCCGACATCACTACCGTATAACTTCCTCGAGGTAGTCACAGTCTTGCAGTTTATCATTTCACATCTGGAATCCAACTCCCTCTTACTTCTGCAAGAGAGAGGGTCTGCATAGGTCATCCTTATAAGGTGCTGGTATGAGAGATCTATCATTCACAACCTTCGGATGGTTTGGATCCGTTTCACTCCTAGTGAATCTCAGCTTTATTAGACAGCTTATCGATCCTCTCATACTATGCCCAGGGTGTTTAGCTTCAAGTCATAGAAGGCTTTCTTGTCAGAGTTTATTTCACTTGCATATGTGAGATTCCCGATCATGAATCTCAAACTCCTAGGTTGTTCCAAACCTGTGGACCTGTGGCATGAGGGGAATGGTCCCCTTATACAATTTTCCTTTGGTACATTTCAAACATGTGCCTTCATGCTCCTTTTGAATTCAGGCATCCCTGTCACTATCAGACTCACAGATCTCCGGTGCTATGTGTCAATGGACATGGTCCCCAGTGGACTTCCTGTAACTTAATACAGCCCTGAACTCAAAAACATCTTTGAAAATTCTATTTTGAAACATGTACCTTTCCATCGACGAATGCCACCTTAAAACTTTCGACTTCCATTCCTGGGGTTCCTTTCTTCCTTGAAGAGTTGGCCGTGTCCTTGATGACCTGCATCTTTTCCATTCAGACACTCCTTCGTATAAGGGCCAAACTTATAACCAAGACATCTTCCTTTCCTTCCACCCTTAGATCCGAACTTCCCAAAGAAGTTATCTTTAGGTAGGCCATCAGAAGTTCTGCTGCGCCATTCTAATAATATGCTCTGCTTCGACTTCACCCTTTGTGAATTATGAGGAACCCATTGATCCTTCTGTCTTGTCCCAACTGTCTCCAGTGATTGCTCTTTCACCCTTGTTTGGGCATTCTCTTCACCTCAGCTTTAATCCCATGTTAATTTTAGGTATGTTCTATGCCAGAGAAATTTATTTAAATTTTCAACATTAGCAATCACATCAGCATTAAAGTAAACTGTAGATAGAACATGAATATAAATCGCAGAAAACAAGCCAAGACAAGAGGACACAAGATGTGGTGCTAACCAGGAACAAACCCCACAATGTGGGGAAACCCTTGATCAATTCTTCTTTTATGTACTTCAAAGTTTAGCAGAGAAAGAGAGAGAGAGAGATAGTACATTTACAACAGAAGTCAACACTTTGACTTGTCTAAATCTAAGCATAGATCATCTCCTATAATGATGAGATCAGTTGAAGACATTCTGCTTCAACTGATTCTCCAAGGTGATGGCTTCACCTATCGTAGTGCTTCATTTCATCCATTTGTTGCACCTTACCATGTAACACCATCATGTTGCATCATGCATCAACATGCTACTCATGATTTCATACATCATGCTGCTACCTTTGCCTTCATTGTTATGCTTCTTAACCTGCAAATTAATACCGAACAGAGAATATGCGAGAAAAAATACCCAGAACACAGAATATGCGAAGAAAATATACCCAGAACACGAAATAGCAATGATTTTATTACTCAGAGAGAAATGTTCATAGGCCTCTTCGAGGGGGCAACCTCCAATAGAGCCGAGCTCGATTACAAAACAAGACATGATACTCGTCGCAGGGAGTCTCTATCCTTTATATATGACTCATACATGCAATACCACGGGCCAATACCGTGGGTTTTATTAATACCATCTATCTAATACTAACACCCATTTACCCTTTATTTAATACTACCGCCCATTTGCAACTAAATGTGGTCCCTTCATTAATTGCGGGTTAACCACTTACAAATATTAATATGCGCTTTATTGACTCTTGACTATGACGTGATCCCATGACATGAATAAGGGGGTTAGGGTGGGACCCTAACATGCCCTCCCCCTTAAGACTATCCTTGTCCTCAAGGCTGAAGCTGCGGAAACTGCTGAAGAATAGTGGCTGGTTCCCAAGTTGCATGTTCTGGAGAGGTGTCTTTCCATTTGATGAGGACTTCCTTAATCATGCGGCCGCGTAGTTTCTTGACTCGTGTGTCTAGGACCTGTTCTGGTTGAAGCCAGATGGACCCTTCTTCGTCCAATTCCGGTAGACTACTCTGAATTCTGCAATTGTTCCCAATCACTTTCTTGAGGCATGAGACATGAAAAACTGGATGGATTTTTGTAGTAGGTGGCAAGGCAAACTTGTAGGCCACTTCTCCAATGCGCTGAAGTACTTGATATGGTCTATAGAATTTGGGAGAGAGTTTCTGACACCCCTTGTCTTTGAGTGATGTTTGCTTATATGGTTGGAGCCGTAAAAAGACCTGATTCCCTTCTTGAAATTGGCACTCTGAGCGATGCTGGTCTACCTGTTGCTTCATGCAGTTCTGACCTTGATGAAGATTCTCTCGAAGATGGGCGAGCATGGTTGTGCGGTGTTGTAGGAGTTGATCCACTGCTTGTACTTTTTAGCATCCCTTGAGATAAGAAGTAGGGGAAGGCGGAAGTTGACCATAGACTGCTTCATAGGGAGTCATTTTGGTGGTGGCATGATAGTTGGTGTTATACCACCATTCCGCCAGAGGTAACCACTATACCCAAAGGTGTTGCTTTTTCTGAAGTGAAACACCTAAGGTAGGTTTCTAGACATTTGTTGACGGCTTCGGTTTGACCATCTGTTTGCGGATGATATGAAGTACTGAGTTTGAGTTGAGTGCCTTGTATTCTGAAGAGCTCTTGCCAAAAATTACTGGTGAAGATTGGGTCGCGGTCGGACACAATAGAAGTGGGCATGCCATGCAATTTGAAGATCTGATCCATGAAAGTTTGGGCAACCAACGTTGGTTTAAATGGTTGGGGTAGGGCGCAAGAAATGAGCATACTTCGACAGTCGGTCCACAACCACCATGATGACTGACTTGTTCCCAGACTTTGGAAGACCTGTAATGAAATCCATGGAGACCTCCGTCCAAATTGACGCCGGAATGGGAAATGGTTGTAATGTGCCTGGTGTGTTGACTGTTTCCCCTTTATGGCGTTGACAGACGTCACATTCTGCTACGA
Organism: Pinus taeda; assembly: GCA_000404065.3. NCBI lineage: Eukaryota > Viridiplantae > Streptophyta > Pinopsida > Pinales > Pinaceae > Pinus > Pinus taeda. Next base: position 164,189 of record APFE030500038.1, on the reverse strand, counting down.
AAGTAAGGATGTCCTGTTTCATACCGGTCCAAAAGAATGATCTTCTGGTGCGCGCATACGTCTTCTAAAGCCCGAATGTCCTGCAATGGGAGATGAGTGCAATTCTACCAAAATGCTACTTTTGAGGGTGGATGTTGGTGATATTACGACTCTGTCCTTGTAGCGAAGAATATCATTCTACCACGAGTAGCCCTTGCTGGAATTAGGATCCACCTACAATTGAGAAATAAGTTGGGAGAGCCCTGGATGTGAAAACCATTCCCTATGAGCCTCTTCAATCCAGTCTGGAATTGGGAGGGAAATTGTGAGCAGTGTACTTTCCTCCTCAAATTGGCGCGACAATGCATCTGCTACCCGGTTGTCTTTCCCTTTCTTGTAAATGATCTCATAATCATATCCCAGCATTTTGGAGAGCCACTTGTTTTGTTGTGGGGAAGATAGGCGCTGCTCCAAAAAATATTTAAGAATGTGATAATCTGTGCGGATTTGGAAACGTCGTCCCAACAAGTAAGGTCGCCATGTCTCTACTGCATGTAAGATGACCATCATTTCCTTCTCGTAGGTAGATTGGCCCAGATTCCTCCCACTTAGTTGTTGGTTGGTGAAGGCCAATGGTCGCCCTTCCTGCATTAAAACCGCTCCAATACCTGTTCACGATGCATCACATTCAATGACAAATGATTTGGTGAAGTCTAGTAGGGCTAAGACTGGAGTGGTACACATGGTGTTTTTGAGCGCGGTAAATGCCTGTTGTGCTTCCTCGGTCCAGAAGAAGGAATTTTTCTTTAGGAGTTGAGTGAGGGGCTTCGCTATGCGACCATAATTGCAGACAAATTTATGATAATAGCCTGTGAGACCCAAAAATCCTCTGAAGCTCTTCAACGTCTTAGGTTGAGGCCATTCTTGCATTGCCTGGATCTTTTTGGGGTCCACCTTGACACCTTCACGTCCCACAATGTGG
>APFE030500038.1:126815-137386 GCA_000404065.3 Pinus taeda | reverse complement strand
TTTCTTTACTATGTACTTTTGTAACTTACAATCCAACGGTCACGATATGTAGTGATCTGACGGTTCATTCTCTCCTCGATATTACTGACACTTGATCCGTGGCTTAACACCCGATTGGTCCATGATCTTTATTTAAAGAACATGGAGGGTCATTTGTAGGTTAACTGTTCATGAGAGAAGCTTATGTAAATTTTAATTCTTTTATTAATAAATTTCCTGAAATGGCCACGTTGGCTCAGGCTGTGGACTGTTTCCCTCTTTGAGGGTTTTAACCAAGTCAAAAATATTGGTGTATTGATCTGTGATCTATTTGTAAACGGTGTCCTTTGGTGTTCTGTTTGAGGAACTTACCCTGTAAATTCCTACAAGCCAGAGGGAAAGTAGATTAGATCTGCCAGGACAAGGCAAGGGGGGGAAAAAGAGGAAGGAAAAATCTTAAGGACTCCATCCAAATAATGGGTGAAATTCTGGTGAACATAGGGAGAGTGGTTCTGCTGTCAGCGATGTTTCCAAACCTATCTCAATCTCATCAATGATTTTGACATCATGGAATATTAGGGGCCTAAACAGTAAAGGGAAACAGAGACATTTAGTGGCAAGACTGAAGAAGGAAAAACCACAAATCATGCTTATTCAGGAAACTAAAATTTAAGATCAGAAGATGGAGGAAATCCTCAATAAAATTAAACCAAGATATGAACAAGTAACCATAGATTCCAAAGGAAGTGCAGGAGGGATAGCCGTTATTTAGAATCTAGCAGAAGTCCTATCAGATTGGTGGATAGGAATGCCAAGAATCCTAACTAGAAGATTTAGACACATCGGTAAAGTGAATGGATGGTGGTGTCCACTGTCTACGGGCCTCATACCCAAGTTGATAGAGGCCTATTCCTTAGCCATTTAGAAAAACTTAAAAATATGCACCAGGAGCAAAGGTGGATTATTGTAGGAGACTTTAACTTGATAACATCTAGAGAAGAGAAGAAAGGCGGAATAAGCAGATAAGACTCGGAGATGGAAAGATTCAGAGATGTCCAAACATAATTAAGGCTGGTAGATATTCCTACTATAAACGGGAAATTCACCTAGAACAATAAAGAGCTGGGGACAAGCGAATTGCGTCCAGACTAGATAGATTTCTAGTCTCGGAGCACATAATAGGGATGGATATCTTCTACAAAGCCTCTATCCTACCCTCTATAGGGTCTGATCATTGGCCAATCAAGCTGGAAATAGCTTTGAATAATCATAATAAAAAGAGACCTTTTCGTTTTGAGTCCTTTTGGCTTAGAGCTCTAAATTTTTTACACAAAGTAAGAAACTAGTGGCAGGAAGGTAAGAGGGGAATGGAAGGCCAGAACAAGATGCACACGTTCCAGCTCAGACTTAAGGAACTCAAAGGAAAAATTAAGAAATGGAATAGGGAAGAATTCGGCAACATCCAGTAGGAGAAAGGAAAAATACAGACTAGATTGGAAGGAATACAACAGCAAATCATCAATAATGGAAGAAGCGAGGAGTTGGCTAAGGAGGAAGGCAGGGTAATCAATCAACAGGAAGAAAGACGCAAACAGGAAGAAATTCCGTGGAAACAGAAATCTCACATCCAATGGCTAAAATATGCGGAAAAGAACTCCAAATTCTTGCACAAAGCGATGCTGAATCACCGTCATCACAATAGAATTTTCTCACTGAAAGATAATCAAGGAAATAGAGTAATACAATAGAAAGATATGGAACAGCTCCTAGTGGGCTACTTCAAAGACATCCTCACAGAACCAAACTTTAACAGGAGAGAGGAAATAGACAAGGTCTGCCAACATATCCCTAAGAAAGTTACTAGAGAACAAAATATGGCTCTGCTCAGGGTAATCACTAAGGAAGGAGTAGAGGAAGTGGTTAAGAAAATGGCAAAGAATAAGGCTCCGGCCCTCGATGGCTTCACCATTGAGTTTTACCAAGCAGCCTGGAGTTTTATGGGTAGTGACTTGTTGGACTTGGTGGAGGAATCAAGGTGCTCCAAACGCATGCATCTGGGATTGAATGTCACATTCCTGGCTTTGATCCCGAAGAACGGAAATTCGGATGAACCGCACAGATTCAGGCCTATATCACTATGTAATGTAGCGTATAAAATCGTAGCAACAATTATGGTGAATAGACTCAAGCCGATTCTACTGGACCTTATAGCGCCGGAACAAACAAGCTTTATCAAAGGGCGGTAGATTGTAGATGGATTTATAGTGGCAGAGGAAGTGATTCACTCCCTGAAAAATTCTCGACACCCAAGTATGCTAATCAAATTAGACCTGGCTAAGGCGTACGACCACCTTAGTTGGGGGTACCTGGAAGGCATTCTCAAAGCCCACAGATTTGATCCAAGATGGGTAAAATGGATCTTGTCAATGGTAAGTACCTCGGTTTTTTCATTCATTTTGAATGGTACCCCCACCAAAGCCTTCAACCCCTCGTGAGGGCTTAGGAAGGGAGATCCCCTATCTCCATTCCTCTTCATTCTGGCCGCGGAAGGATTGGGTAGGTTGGTAAAGGCCCATGTAGCCATGGATCAACTAAAAGGGCTTCGAATATGTGGGAATGATCTCCCTGTAACTCATCAACAATTCGTAGACGATGTAATGCTATATGGCCAGGCCACACTTAAGGGGGCCCAAAAGATTGTTAAAACCTTATCCGAATTCAATCAAGCTTCCGGGACTAAGATTAATAAAGAGAAATCTGAAGTTTTTTTCTTTAACACCCAGCTAGTGGCCCAAAGATTCTTGGCATGCACAATGGGATTCAAATTGGAACCTTCCCGTCAAAATACGTGGGTGTTATGCTAAATGAGCATCAATACAGGGCTCCTAACTGGGAACCTCTAATTAGAAAAATTAGGAATAAGATGGACAATTGGACCTTTCGCTCGCTGAATGCCCCCAGTCGGCTAATTTTATTAAAAGCTCTTCTGCAGGCTATCACAATCTACCAGATTTCATGCGAAGCTATCCCCAAGTCCATTAGTCAAAATTTGGTAGCCATGTTCAAGAAATTTCTTTGGCAGGGAGCCAGAAAAACCTGAAAATGGGCCTTAATTTCGTGGGATTGGCTAAGTAGGCTTTCCAAAGATGGAGGCTTAGGATTAAGGTACCCATTTGTTCTTAACCAAGTGATGGAGGCGAAGCTTTGGTGGAGATGGACTCAGGGCGGCCAAGATTTATGGAAGGCAATATGGGAAAGGAAATATGAGGCAGCAGGGGAACCCGAGGACAAAATGAGAAGCCATACAAAGGCCAAAGGATCTGCAATTTGGAACCTAGTGAGGGGTAACAAAGATTTGATTAGAGAGTATAGATTTTGGGAGATAAGAGCAGCAGATAAAGCCAGGTTTTGGGAGGAATCATGGCAGCAACATGAAAGGCTCATCTATAAGGAAAACCTTCAAGCCGTTCATGATTTCACATCCTAGGCAGAGGGGAATGTTGTAGGCAAATTTTGGAAACCAGGGGTAGGAGATTAGTGGTGTAATTGGAAGCAGAAAGAGGATTGGGTAGAGGCCCTGGACTCCAACAACAGGCAATATTACTACAAGGAAATGGCTTCCCACAAAGTGGCAAAGAAAACAGGGCAAGACATCCTAAGATGGGGCACCCGAGTTCAAGGTAATTTTTCAATAACAGAAGGGTATTACCTAAAATCTAAATAGAATCAACAGGAAGAGACAAAAAAATGGAAAAACTTATGGAAAATCAAACATTGGCCGAAAGTGTCCTTCTTTGTCTATATTATGATACATGGCAGGGCGTTTACCTGGGACTAGCTCTAGAGGAAGGGGTGGCAAGGACCATCATGTTGTGCGCTATGCAAGTCACAGGAGGAGTCAATGGAGCACTTGATGAACCTATGCACAGTCAGCAACACCCTGTGGGAAAGCCATTACAAGTTGTTTGAGCACCGTCACAGAAATTATCAAAGTATCATCAAAACCATAGAGAATTGGCCGAGGAAACCTTACGAAAACCCGGTGGTAAATCATGCATGGCTTCTTTCCGCTGGGTTCTTGTTCTGGAACATCTAGAAGGCACGGAATAGTAATTTTCAAGGTACAAAATTGCACTCCAACGGACATTTGGGAACAAACCATCAGGAACATGAGAGAAACAATATTAATGGAAAGATGGAAAGATGAGGACTAGAAGGTGACGCAAACAGAGGAGGAAATTTTGAAAAGGCTAGCAATAACCCAGAGTATGTTAAGCAGGGGTGACCAAAGTAGAGACCAAGTCAGTGAGGTGGTAGAAATTAAACATCACAGGCACCCCCCATAGGGATTCACGAAAATAAATTTCGATGGCGCCGCCAAACACAACCCGGGAGAAGCAGGTATAGGGGGAGTCTTCAGGAATCACAACGGAAAAACTTTCAGAAACTTTGTGATGGACTATGGAGAGGCGAGTAACAATGAAGCAGAACTGCACGCGCTGAAGCGCAGCCTAGAAATTGTGATATAGGTAAAGATTAAAAGTCTCCAAATTGAGGGTGACTCAAAACTGGTGGTGGACATGGTAAGGCAATTGAAATAGCAAAAACCAGTGGAAAAAATCAGTAAAAGCTCGTGAACGACGTGGCTCATCAGAGAAATAGGGAAGCTATTAACCAAAATAGACTATCTAATCCCTAGCCATGTTAGGCGTTGAGGTAATAAACTGATAGACTGGTTAGCGAACTAGGGTAGTCGGAACAGGGGAAAGCTGATAAACAACGAAGGAACGGAGCCGCTGCTCCCGAAGGAGCGTGACCAATTGTAGCAACTTCTCGACATAGACAAGGGTGGTAATGGAAATTATGAGGTGAATGGCCAAGAACTAATAGTACGTGGCAGATACGGAGAAAGATTACAATAGATGGGGATGGACAACATATTCATGAGAAAGGACAGGAGCGGTATAAGTGACGGAGTAGGGAAACTGATGGGGCAAGGTAGGATAGGGTCACTTGATAGGGAAAGAGAGAGAACCGAGACGTCATTAAGGAAAGAATTGGAGGGAGTGTGGGGAATCGGGATAAATGATAGTGGAAGGACAACAAGTGGCATTAGGGGTATAGAAAGGATACGGCAGGAGTAGTCGGGAGAATGTGGGAGTTATGAAGAATAAAGGAGGATAGACAGGTATCGGCAAATCCTGAGGAAGGGACGCAGGGATGAGAGCTAGGGAATTAAATGGCCAAGTGGAGGTCAGGACGAAAGGACAAATGGGAGTTTACAAACAAAAGCCTGAGGTGGCAGCTGGAGTGCTCATGCAGTATAGCTTGAAGCAAGAAGGAAAGACGAAAGATGGCAGCAAGGCACAGTGACTAGGCCACATCTCCGGTTTCGATGAGGAAAGGTTGTATGTTTATTCATTTCCCTATCTTTCAGCCCTTGTGATAGTTAGAGGTAGAATCGTCTTTTCTTTATCAGAGATGTCCAAAAAAAGGAAGTCGATAAATAGCAGTAGGAAAGGAGGAGACCATCCCAGTAACGGGAAGAAAAAACTTTACCCCATCAAAGCCGAGGATGTATCGGGTAGAGAGAATTTTGGCCCTTGGAGGAGGGTTAAACTCAAGTCCAGAAAGGAATGGTAGGAGGGGAGGGTCTCCATTTCGGGTCAAGACGTGTTCCATGCTGGTTATAGGAACCTTCACCGTGTCTTCTTTTCGGAAAAATCTCGAAAGGCTGAGACCAGAAATCCAATGGGTAATTGGGGTTAGCAGCTTTCCCTGTCAGTTGAGGAGCCGAGGGATGATGGCTTCATATTCATAAAGCCACCAAAGTGACCAGTGAGGGGATTCCAGGGAAGTAGAGAGAGGGATGGGGGTCTCAGGCCGAATAGCAGGAAAGGTAGTGACGCGGCTCAGGACTGTGAGTCGGAAAAATCAGCAGGAACTTCATGCTAAGACTAGGGGGGTAAGTGCTTGGATTGAAGAAAAATTATTAATTAAAGGTACTGACTTGTGGTTTGTTGTCGTGATAGGTGGGCAAGACACAATCAAAAAAATATTTCAAGATCACAGTAAGATGGCACCAAAGAAAGAAAAACAAGCTCGGACCCGGGAAGAAGGCTCAAGTAGCAACCCAAAGAGGAGAGGAAGACATCAAGAATAAAAAAAAATAGTGTACATGATTAACACGTACGTGGCTGGGAATTCTCTGGAACTACGCGAACAAATCAATGGGTGGGAAAGGGAGTTGAGGTCCATTAGCAAGATCAAGGAAATCCTTGGGGGGAATGGGAGGATTTGGTTCCAGACCCAGGAAACACCAAGAACCGAAACTCCATGCTTAATAAGTCACTCCAGTAGTATTGGATTATGAAACATGTGGTAGCTCATGCTATGGAAATGAACTAGGCAGTCCGGGAAGAAGAGGAGGAAAGAAAGTAGAGAGAGGAACAACTAAAGAGCCAGACTCTGGAAGAAATAGAAAATCTAAAGGCTACCATCCTGAAAGAGATTGCGGTCGTCCAAATACAAGCAGCGATAAATCACCTGATGTTGGGAAAATTAGAACAAATGATGCAGGAAATGAAATGGGTACTAGAGCAGAAGAAAGTGAATCCTGGGTCTAGCGCCACGGCGGCCGCCCGGTTAATTAATCAAATGAGAAATGACCAAGCTGGTTCATTTGATATTTTGTTTAAAATGTTTTTAGAACAGAATTGTGTCTGGTTGTCTTGTTATGGTCTAGCAGATAGATTAGTTAGTAGTATTCAAAAGCATAGATGTGACAATTTGAAGGAGAAAAACATTTTCAAGTTTTGGTCTAGATATAATGTTGAGAGGTGGCAGTCTGGTTTCCTGTGGGCAGGCTAGCAACCTGAATCTAAGTTTGCTATAATATTTTTTTATCGTAATATAGAACAAAGGAATTCCTAAGTTTATAAAAAAAAAATGTTTGCAAGTGAAGAAATTTGATCCCTACATCTACACTTAAAATGGATCTATGATGGTATATATTGTACACATTACTATGATCATTTGTCATTAAATAACTTTATACTTAATATATAGCTTGCATATTAATCTATTATTCATTAAGTAAGCCTCAAATTTTTAACATAAAAGTACAAATAATAAATAATAAATAAATTGTGCTACTACTCGCATTCAACATTTAATTTGATCTTAAAAAAATATTTTCTCCTCAACTCTAAAATGGTGCAAGCTTCCTACAATAGTATGTAATGTTGATGGTGATAATGATGATTATCATCCACTAAGACCAAATATGGTATATAGGAAGGTAAAAAGATATTACTAAATGTTATTTCGAATCTTATTGTTATGCTCAAAAAGCATTAAAAAAAGTGTTTCAAGATCATCATAATTTTGTTTAGTTAAGCAATCTAGAAGGTTGGTAGCGTCACAAATATTTTGAAATTTAATTCCAATATGAGTATAAACTGGATGATCTATGACATTTTTTAATCTTCAACCATATTACTAGTGTTGAAAAGGTGATAGGATTTTTATTGTGCTAACACTCTTTTAGTAATAATCATAACTTAACACATACATGATATTTACTATATATCATATTATAATTAAATGGGTTAATAATAGTAACATACACATCATTATTTTCATAAAATAACCTTAACAAACTTATATTTTAATATAAACCATAAAAATATTAAAATAGATAATGTAAGGAATCCACATTAAGATGTGAAAGATTTGCTTTTGCAAGTTTATATAAATTTGTTTTATAAATTTTATCATGATAATTTTTGCATAAAAAATGGTGAATATCTACATTAAAATTAGTGAACTAAGTGACTTTCTAATTCCTCATATTGAAAAAATCTAATCTAGTTAAAGTTCTAAATAATAGTATATAATGGACACATTACTAAGATCATTTGTCATTAAATAACTTTATACTTAATAGATATCTTTCATATTAATCTATTATTCATTAAGCAAGACTCAATATGCTACTCACATTCAACATTTAATTTGATCCTAATTTATTTTTTCTCCTCAACTCTAAAATAGTGCAAACTTCCTACAATAGTATGTAATTATGATGGTGATAATGATGATTATCATCCACTAAGACCAAATATGGTATATAAGAAGGTAGAAAGATATTACTAAAAGTTATTTTGAATTTTATTGTTATGCTCAAAATGCATTAAAAGAAGTGTTTCAAGATCATCATAATTTTGTTTAGTTAAACAATCAAGAAGGTTGGTAGCGTCACAAATATTTTGAAATTTAATTCCAATATGAGTATAAACAGGATGATCTATGAGAGTTTTTTAATCTTCAACCATATTACTAGTGTTGCAAAGGTGATAGACTTTTAAATTGTGCTAACACTCTTTTAGTAATAAACATAACTTAATGCATACATGATATGTACTATATCGGATTATAATTAAATGGGTTAATAATAGTAACATACACCATTATTTTCATAAAATAACCTTAACAAACTTATCTTTTAGTATAAATCATAAAAATATTAAAATAGATAATGTAAGGAATCCAAATTAAGATGTGAAAGATTTGCATTTGCAAGTTTATATAAATTTGTTTTATAATTTTTATCATGATAATTTTACACAAAAAATGGTGAATATATACATTAAAATTAGTGAACTAAATGACTTTCTAATTCCTCATTTTGAAAAAACTTAATCTAGTTAAAGCTCTAAATAATGCTATATATTGGACACATCACTAAGATCATTTGTCATTAAATAACTTTATACTTAATATGTATCTTGCATATTAATCTATTATTCATTAAGCAAGCCTCAATCAACTTTTTTATTAACATAAAAGGACAAATAATAAATAAACATAAATTATGCTACTACTCACATTCAACATTTAATTTGATACTATTTTTTTTTTCTCCTCAACTCTAAAATGGTGCAAACTTCCTACAATAGTTTGTAATTATGATGGTGATAATGATGATTATCATCTAGTAAGACCAAAAATGGTATATAAGAAGGTAAAAAGATACTACTAAAAGTTATTTCGAATTTTATTGTTAATATGCTCAAAAAGCATTAAAAGAAGTGTATCAAGATCATCATAATTTTGTTTGGTTAAACAATCAAGAAGGTTGGTAGTGTCATAAATATTTTGAAATTTAATTCCAATATGGGTATAAACTAGATGATCTATGAGATTTTTTAATCTTCAACCATATGTTATGCTTCTTAACCTGCAAAAGATACCCAAATACAGAATATGCGAAGAAAAGAGACCGAGAACACAGAATGGCAATGACTTTATTATTCAGAGAGAAATGTTCACTTGCCTCTTTGAGGGGGCAACCACCAATAGAGCAGAGCTCGATTACAAAAATAAGACATGATGCTCCTCGCAGGGCGTTACTATCCTTTATATATGACTCCTACAAGTAATACCACGGGTCAATATCGCTTATTACTAATACCATCTATCTAATACTACGGCCCATTTGCAACTAACTGTGGTTCCTTTATTAATTGCGGATTAACCACTTACAATTATTAATATGGGCTTTATTGACTCTTGACTATGACGTGGTCCCATTATATAGATAAGGGGGTTAGGGTGGGACCCTAACATGCCCACCCCCTTAAGACTAGCCTTGTCCTCAAGGCTGAAGCTGCGGAAACTGCTGCAGAATAGTGGTTGGCTCCCAAGTTGCATCTTCAGGAGAGGTGTCTTTCCATTTGACTAGGACTTCCTTAATCATGCGGCCGCGCAGTTGCTTGACTCGTGTGTCGAGGACCTGTTCCGGTTGAAGCAAGATGGATCCTTCTTCATCCAATTCTGGTAGACTAGTCTGAATTCTGCAATTATTCCCAATCACTTTCTTGAGGCATGAAACATGAAAAACAAGATGGATTTTTGCAGTAGCTGGCAAATCCAACTTGTAGGCCACTTCTCCAATGCGTTGAAGTACTTGATATGGTCCGTAGAATTTGGGCGAGAGTTTCTTACATCCTTTGTCTTTGAGTGATGTTTGCTTATATGGTTGGAGCCGTAAGAAGACATGATCCCCTTCTTGAAATTGGCGCTCTGAGCGATGCTGGTCTACCTGTTGCTTCATGCGGTTCTGAGCTTGGTGAAGATTCTCTCGAAGATGGGCGAGGATAGTTGCGCGGTGTTGTAGGAGTTTATCCACTGCTTGGACTTTTGAGCAGCCCTTGAGATATGAAGTAGGTGAAGGCGGGAGTTGACCATATACTGCTTCATATGGAGTCATTTTGGTGGTGGCATGATAGTTTGTGATATACCACCATTCTGCCAGAGGTAGCCACTGTACCCAAAGGTGTTGTTTTTTTGAAGTAAAACACCTAAGGTAGGTTTCTAGACATTTGTTGACTGCTTCAGTTTGACCATCTGTTTGCGGATGGTAGGAAGTACTGAGTTTTAGTTGAGTGCCTTGTATTCTGAAGAGTTCCTGCCAAAAATTGCTGGTGAAGATCGGGTCGCTGTCGGACACAATAGAAATGGGCATGCCATGCAATTTGAAGATCTGATCCATGAAAGTTTGAGCAACCAATGTGGGTGTAAACGGGTGG
>APFE030500038.1:2264-126805 GCA_000404065.3 Pinus taeda | reverse complement strand
TTACAATTATTAATATGGGCTTTATTGACTCTTGACTATGACGTGGTCCCATTACATAGATAAGGGGATGAGGGTGGGACCCTAACATGCCCACCCCCTTAAGACTAGCCTTGTCCTCAGGGCTGAAGCTGCGGAAACTGCTGTAGAATAGTGGCTGGCTCCCAAGTTGCATCTTCTGGAGAGGTGTCTTTCCATTTGACGAGGACTTCCTTAATCATGCAGCCGCGCAGTTGCTTGACTCGTGTGTCGAGGACCTGTTTCGGTTGAAGCCAGATGGATCCTTCTTCGTCCAATTCCGGGAGACTAGTTTGAATTCTGCAATTGTTCCCAATCACTTTCTTGAGGCATGAGACATGAAAAACTGGATGGATTTTTGCAGTAGGTGGCAAGGCCAACTTGTAGGCCACTTCTCCAATGCGTTGAAGTACTTGATAGGGTCCGTATAATTTGGGAGAGAGTTTCTGACATCCCTTGTCTTTGAGTGATGTTTGCTTGTATGGTTGGAGCTGTAAAAAGACCTGATCCCCTTCTTGAAAGTGGCACTCTGAGCGATGCTGGTCTACCTGTTGCTTCATGCAGTTCTGAGCTTGATGAAGATTCTCTCGAAGATGGCGAGCATAGTTGCGCGGTGTTGTAGGAGTTGATCCACTGCTTGGACTTTTGAGCATCCCTTGAGATATGAAGTAGGTGAAGGCGGGAGTTGACCATATACTGCTTCATAGGGAGTCATTTTGGTGGTGTCATGATAGTTGGTGTTATACCACCATTCTGCCAGAGGTAGCCACTGTACCCAAAGGTGTTGTTTTTCTGAAGTAAAACACCTAAGGTATGTTTCTAGACATTTGTTGATTTCTTCAGTTTGACCATCTGTTTGCGGATGGTATGAAGTACTGAGTTTTAGTTGAGTGCCTTGTATTCTGAAGAGTTCCTGCCAAAAATTGATGGTGAAGATCGGGTCGCGGTCGGACACAATAGAAATGGGCATGCCATGCAATTTGAAGATCTGATCCATGAAATTTTGAGCAACCAAGGTGGGTGTAAACGGGTGGGGAAGAGCGCAGAAATGAGCATACTTCGACAATCAGTCCACAACTACCATGATGACTGACTTGTTCCCTGACTTTGGAAGACCTGTAATGAAATCCATAGAAACTTCTATCCAAATTGATGCCGGAATGGGCAATGGTTGTAATGTGCCTGGTGTGTTGACTGTTTCTCCTTTGTGGCGTTGACAGACCTCACATTCGGTTACGTAGGTACGGATGTCCTTTTTCATGCCTGTCCAGAAAAATGATCTTCTGGTGCGAGAATACGTCTTCTGAAAGCCCGAATGTCCTGCAATGGGAGATGAGTGCATCTCTGCCAAAATGCGACTTTTGAAGGTGGATGTTGGTGATATTACGACTCTGTCCTTGTAGTGAAGAATATGATCCTGCCACGAGTAGCCCTTGGTGGAATTTGGATCTGCCTGTAATTGAGAAATGAGTTGGAGAGCTCGGGGTGTGAAAACCATTCCCTGCGAGCTTCTTCAATCCATTCTAGAATGGGGAGGGAAATAGCTAGCAGGGTACTTTCCTCCTCAAATTGGCGAGATAATCCATCTGCTACACTATTGTCTTTCCCTTTCTTGTAAATGATCTCATAATCATATCCCAGCATTTTGGCTAGCCATTTATTTTGTTGTGGGGAGGATAGGCGTTGCTCCAAAAAATATTTAAGAACGTGATGATATGTGCGGATTTGGAAATGTCGCCCCAATAAATAAGGTCGCCAGGTGTCGACTGCATGTAAGATGGCCATCATTTCCTTTTCGTATGTAGATTGGCCCTGATTCTTCCCACTGAGTTGCTGGCTTGTGTAGGCCAACGGTCTCCCTTCCTGCATTAAAACTGCCCCAATACCTGTTCCTGAAGCATCACATTCAATGACGAAAGATTTGGTGAAGTCAGGGAGTGCTAAAACTGGAGTGGAACACATGGCATTTTTTAGAGCTGTAAAGGCCTGTTGTGCTTCCTCATTCCAGAAGAAAGAATTTTTCTTTAGGAGTTGGGTGAGGTGTTTTGCTATGCGACCATAGTTGCGGAAAAATTTACGATAATATCCTGTGAGACCCAAAAATCCGCGTAAGCTCTTTAAGGTCTTAGGTTGAGGCCATTCCTGCATTTCTTGGATCTTTTTGGGGTCCACCTTGACACCCTCACGCCCCACAATGTGGCCCAAATACTCCACCTCGGCCATGCCAAATGAACACTTGGACATCTTCACGAATAATTTCTGATTGCGTAGCAGTTGCAAGAGGAGATCTACATGCTGAAGATGTGCTACCCAAGTGCAACTATAGATGAGGATGTCATCGAAGAAGACAAGGACAAATTTCCTGAGATATGGTTTGAGAATGTGGTTCATAAGGCTCTGAAAAGTAGAGGGGGCATTACAAAGACCAAATGGCATGACCAGGAATTCATAGTGGCCTTTATGAGTTCTGAAAGCAGTCTTGGGTATGTCGACTTCCTTCATGCGGATCTGGTGGTAACCTGAGCGAAGATCCCGCTTTGTGAAACATTGAGCCCCATTGAGTTCATCCAACAAATCATCAACCACCGGGATGGGAAATTTATCTTTGACTGTCAGCTTATTGAGGGCCGTGAAGTTAGGACACATCCGCCACTCCCCATCTTTTTTTAGCACCTAACCACTGGGGATGAATAAGGACTGATGCTGGGAAGAATGACCCCTGCTTCCAAAAGTTCCTTGATGATTTTTTCTATTTCGTTCTTTTGGGTGAACGGATATCTGTATGGGCGCACATTTGGGGGTTGGGCCCCTGGAACCAAGGTGATGCTATGATCATGTTCCCTCGCGAGGGTGGAAGCCCTTGAGGCTTGTCAAAGACCGACAGATGGTTATTTAAAATCTGTTGCATCTCAGGATGAAGTGGCGGCTGCTTTGGTTTTCGACTCCCTGGATGGATTAATTTGAGCTACATCCATGATTGCCCTTTTTTAATCTTTTTCCATCCTATGCGAGCTTATGATAGAGGGGCTCCCGCCTGGAGTCCTCGGAGGGTATGTGTGTGGTCGTTCTGCTTAAAACTCATATACAACTCCTGGAAATCCATTGTGATTGGCCCAAGAGTGCGGAGCCAATCAGCGCCGAGGACAATGTCACAAACCCCCATGTTTATGGAAAACATGTGGGTTTTCAACTGATAATCCCCCATTTCAAGTTTGACATTTTCACAACGGCCTTCACATTTCATTGTGTCTTCATCTGCAATTTGAACTGGAAGTTAGAAACTGCTCGTACAAAGCAATGCACTGTTTCTGCAACTTTTTGATGGATGAAATTATGTGTACTTCCACTATCAATCAAGACTACTACTGGCCGATGTTTAATAAACCCTCTGATTTTGAGCGTTTGAGGGGAAGAAATCCATGCCAAGGCATGCAACGAAATAACGGGTTCATCAGGGACATTGTCCTGTTGGTTTTCGTCCTCTAGCGGCTCATGTTCCTCAAGTGGAGGATCTTCCTCTGTTGAGTTGTAGTCAGTGGCATCTATTTGAAAGAATTTGGGCTCCTTACATTTATGACCTGGGGAGTATTTTTCATCACAGTAGTAACATAGTCCTTGCTTCCTTCTTTCGGCCATTTCCGCAGGGGACACCTTTTGGACCTTAAGTGTTTGAGTCGTGTTCTGCACCTGCGGGGGACGACCTTTAGCAGGGAAATTTTGGCAATTGTATTGGGCTGCTAATGCACGTTCCACCTTACGAGCTACCTGGCAAGCCTCCGTCCACGTGGGAGGGTGGTGAAGTAGAACTTGAGCTCTGATGGCTTCTTTAAGACCGCTGATAAAACATTCCGTGTAGAACTCATCTGTCAGACCCTTAGTGCGGAAAGCTAAGCTTTCAAAAGCATTAATATATTCCTCTATTGTACCAGTCTGTCTGAGCTTAGTGAGAAGACCCAAGTAAGAGTCTTCTTGTTCAAAGCGATCTCGAAGAGCTTTGGTAAATTGGGTCCAAGTCCTAAAATATCCATTGCAACGCTGATGCCATTCCCACCATTGCCATCGTGCATTGTCGAAGTACATGCTCCCCAACATAAGCTTAGTCGCATCATCTAGGATATGATTCAATTTGAAATACTAGTCCATTTGTGCTAGCCATGCGGATGCGTGAGAACTGTCAAATTTATGCATATCCAACTTAGGAGGTCGCTGACTGGGTGGTGGATGGGTGTGCCAGACGTGAGGAGAGTGGCTAGATTCACCGTAAATGCCTTTATGGCCATTATACCCCTCCTCGTGGGCTTGCTCCTTTCCGTTTGACATAAAATCCTCCTTGCCTTTTCCCTGCAATTTCTCTAGCTGGATACTTACTCCTTTAAGCATTGTGTTCATGCTATCCAGATCTAGTATACTAAGCTGAGTTTGGATTTGGTTCACAGCTTCTTCCAGTTTGTCCATCCTTTCATTGGCCATCGCTTGAGCTCTAGTTGCTACCATACACTGACCTGATGAAAAATTGGGACCGCCAAAAAAAAAATCCCAATTAATTGAATGGTACCACCATGCTCAGCTCGTCGTCTTGATTTTAATGGGCTATATCACCAATAAGCATCCCGGAAGATCGCAGACTTCTTTTTTTTTTTGTACTCCTAACAGAGTTTTACTCCTTGATCAATATTGCAGTCGCCAAATCCTCAAAATGTCAATGCGGCCAAAAGTCCTGCGACAATTATACCCTGGTATAGCAACCCTTCACAACGCTTCTGGTCTGGTGGATCTGAGAGATCTGAATGGCTGCTCGGGTGGTGCTGGATGGCTGAATTGACTGCTTCTGCAGATCTGATGAATCTAATAGATCGGAACTGGCTGGTTGGGACCGATGTCTGCTGCTGCTGCACTCCTTTGCTCAAGCGGATTTGGAAGAGATGATGATTAAAAAAGGAACTAGGGTCTTGAAGAGTGTCAGGTGCTACAGACCGCAATATACATAAGGGTCCGGCAGTAGTACTCGGCCCAATGTTTCAGGGCTCTAACTAAGGAGGGTCGACCGTACCCTTAGCCGTACCACCCGACTACCCTATCGTACGGGCGAGTAATCTCTCTGAGTGCTATTCTTGGTGTACTGTAGCCGCAAGACGGTCGCTGGTTTATCTATGGCGAGGTTTTCAGGGAGCCTATGGGGCTTCCGATATACCCAGAGGGTACGTGGAAGACAGTCCTTGTGCGGTTCTGTCTAATGCGCTACTACTCGAAGGGGTACCCACAAGGGTTACAAGGGAGTCCAATAGACGTGACCACCTCTTGTATTTCCTGCGTGCATGCCTCCCCAAATCCGCAGATTTATGCGCTCAACGACAGATCCCATGGCTTAAAGACGCCGGAACACGTCTCGAGCCAAAAAAAATTTGCTACTAAATGGAGATCCCACCGGCCCTGGAAATAGCTCTGATACCACTTGTTATGCTTGTTAACCTGCAAAAGATACCCAAATACAGAATATGCAAAGAAAAGAGACCGAGAACACAGAATGGCAATGACTTTATTATTCAAAGAGAAATGTTCACTTGCCTCTTCGAGGGGGCAACCTCCAATAGAGCAGAGCTCGATTACAAAAACAAGACACGATGCTCCTCGCAGGGAGTTACTATCCTTTATATATGACTCCTACAAGTAATACCACGGGTCAATACCGCTTATTACTAATACCATCTATCTAATACTACGGCCCATTTGCAACTAACTGTGGTTCCTTTATTAATTGCGTATTAACCACTTACAATTATTAATATGGGCTTTATTGACTCTTAACTATGACGTGGTCCCATTACATAGATAAGGGGGTTAGGGTGGGACCCTAACACCATATTACTAGTGTTGCAAAGGCGATAGACTTTTAACTTGCGCCAACACTTTCTTAGTAATAATCGTAGCTTAACACATACATGATATTTACTATATCATATTATAATTAAATGGGTTAATTATAGTAACATACACATCATTATTTCCATAAAATAACCTTAAAAACTTATCTTTTAATATAAACCATAAAAACTATTAAAATAGATAATGTAAGGAATCCAAGATTAAGATGTGAAAGATTTGCTTTATCAAGTTTATATAATTTTTTATAAAGTTTATCATGATAATTTTTACACAAAAAATGGTGACTATCTACATTAAAATTAGTGAACTAAGTGACTTTCTAATTCCGCTTTTTGAAAAAACTTAATCTTGTTAAAGTTCTAAATTCTAGATCCAATAAATACTTCCAAATTTAATGAAATATGTGTTTAAAGATGTTTTTCCAAATTCACACTTTGATAATCTAACATAGAGATTTTCCTTTTTCAAAACATCTAGAGTCTGCTTTACATGTTGCAAACGTTCTTCCCATGTTTTACTAAATACAAGAATTCCATCCAAATATACAATTACAAAATCATCAATAAAAGGCCTGAGTACATCATTCATTACTCTCATGAAAGTGGCAAGAGCATTAGTTAAGCCAAAACGCATAACTGGCCATTCATATAGCCCTTGCTTTGTTTTGAAAGCAGTCTTCCATGCATCTTGCTCTGCTACTCTGACTTGATGGTAATCACTATGTAGGTCCAACTTGGAAAAGTAAACAACTTCTTTCAGCTGATCCAATAAATCATCAATGCGAGGAAGGGGATAATGATTCTTGATCGTTATTTTATTCAGTGCTTGGTAATCAATGCAGATCCTCCACGAACCATCCTTCTTTCTCACCAACACTATTGGAGATCCACATGGTGATGTGATTGGTCTTATGAACCCTTTCTAGAGTAGCTCCTATACCTGCTTCTTGATTTCTACATTCTCTAAAGTGGATAACCTGTAGATTCCGATGTTAGGTAATGGAGCATCTTGCTGCAAATTAATATCATGTACAATTTCCCTTTTTGGTGGCAAACCTTTAGGTTCTTGAAATAATATATCATATTCTGAAACAACCTTTTCTAAATCAGCTTGCTATTTAGCATCACAGCCTTCAAATACATTGGTCTTATCAGGTTTATTTTCCTTTACAACCATCAGTAAAAATTGCTTGCATGAAATTACAATTCCTTTCATCTGCCCTGAGTTTATGAGAGTATAATTATTCTTTAGTTTGTGAGCTCTTACAATATATTCTATTCCATCTTTAACAAGTTGATACTTATTTTCAGCTCTATACAATATGGCTTTTCTATCATACAAGTGAGGACTTCCTAAAACAATTCCACATATATCCAAGGGAACAATATCTAACTCGACCTCATCCACAAAGCTGACCCAAAAGAAAACCTAAGTTTACATTGTCTAGTCACTTGTAGTTTTGCTTTATCACATACCTAACCTAATGGATATGGCTTCTTGTGAGGTGTGGTTAGTAGTCCCAATCTCTTTACAATTGCTTCAAAAGTTAAGTTTACTTGTGAGCCACTATAAAATAAAGTATCAATCTTTTGATGCTTGGAAATAACTCTAATATGAAAAAACTCATGTCTTCTTCTCTCATTTTCTTCACTATCAATAGTTTGGGCAGAATTACTAGTAGATGCTTCAAAATTTTTACCTTTTATACCTGTGGCTGCAATTTTTGTTTCATCACCTAAGTTTGACCCCAAATCTTTTTGTATAGCAGCAGCAATCTTCTTCTTCTTGCCATCAAACTTCTTAGGTTTCAACTCCAAATGCAAAGACCAGCAATGTTCATCATCATGTACATCCTTCTTGCAGTGAATGCATGAAGGTTTGGTCTTCTGTACAGTATTGGCCTTCCTCTCTTTCCATTTCTGCTCCCTCTTTTTCTTGTTCTTGCTTGCAGTGGGTTTTGATGATCCCCAAATCTCTAGGTTCACATTCTTGCTTCTAGCCTCTAGATGAGTAGCTTGAACAAATACCTCATCTATGCTAGTAGGGTTAAACATGAGAATGGTATGTCTCAAATAACTATGTAGACCACCTATATACTTCAGCAAAGTTTAATGTGAGAAAGAAATCGCCAGTCTTTTCCTTACATACCCGGTTACCCTATATTCATGGGTAAGCACATTGGTACATGTATGCTTTAGTAGTCGAAGTTCCATTGAAAAAAGGGAATGGGTTAATTCAAAACATGGAATTGCTACCTCTACTCATTTTATATTTCTTTTTGTTGTGTTAGGTCTCTTGCTTACTTATGATACATAGACCTAGGAATGATATAAAATCAAGTTGGAACACCTACCTGCCTTCTCTATTGAATCTAAAGAAATACCTAGAATCAAATCTCTTTTTCTAAATCCTTGAGTGTAGCTTTGTACACTTTTCCCTTTTAATTGGCGAAGAGTTTTCCAACTCATCATAGCTTGCTGCATCTAAGCTAGGGGATAGATTTTTTTTTTAATTGCAGAAACAAATTCCCTCCAGACAGAAAGAATTTTACCATGCTTCTTCAAGTCATCTTGTGTTCTACCTTCCCACCATACAAAGGTAGTTCCTACAAGGTGTAGGTTGCCTAGCTAAATCTTACTTCTGTCTAAGTAAATATTTTGCACCCTACAATACACATCAATTTTCCTAATCTAGTTATCCAACTTCTCTGCATTTAGCTCTCCATCATATATTGGCAAATCAAATTTAACATCTAGTTTAATCAAAGATACTTTCTTATTTTTATTTTTAGGGCTATCAGGAGGTGTGGGAAGCTTTTCTTCTTTCCCTTTGCCTTTAGAATGGTCATTTATAGGAGATTCTTTTGTTCCTTTTTCATGTTGGCAAGTTGAAGAATCTTCACTTCGACATTTCTTAAATTTTCTATACATTTCCTCAACCATGGCTCTCATAGGTATGAAACTGTCCATGAACTAAGGGTCTAATTCCAGGGGATTTTCTTCTATCGTTTTCCTCTTAGGATAGACTCTAGCAAATTCTAGGTTAGTTTCAACCAATTCTCCTTTTCCTAATCTAAGCTTTGATATAGTTATCATTCACAAATAGTCCAGCACAAGCTTGTCTAACCTTAGCAACCTAAAGCTCTGATACCACTTGATCTGAAAATGAGATCTAAGACAATAATAAGCTATTACAGACTTATGTGCATGGATGTGCCTATGTTATTTTATGCAATGGATCGCCCATATTGTGAAATACATAGACTTTGAAGCAGTAAAAGACTATAATAGACAAACACATAAAAACACAACAGATTTAATAAGGAGTTAACCCAATACTCCTGGGCTACATCTCCTAGTCCAGCCTTTAGTGGTGGCCTCTCTATTAAGTCTTCAAGCAGAGTTTTGTTTATAATAGTGAGCTCAATTTGAGCCCCACACACAACACAATACATCAATAAGAGTTTACTTGAATCTCTCAATTTCTCTATGAGTACACAGACTCCCCTAATGCTCTCTATCCTAAGCTCTGTCTTGGAATTTTCCTGAATACTGCCTCTACCCATTATGCTCTCTGTCTGTGGCTTTTAAAGCCAACTCGTTGCCTGTTCATTTCACATCCTTAGCTCTCAGTCTCCCCGGCCTCTGAATGCTTAGAATCCCTCTACCAACGTTTTTCAATCGTTGTTTAATGTATGGAGGGCAGGTGGCCACCTATCCATAATGCCAGAGTACCCAGGTCTCTGAAATTCTTAAGATAGTTGTGCTCTGTTAAAACACAGGGAAATGCATTTGAAATGGATAAATCCACCAAAAACTCATATATCGGACTTTAAAAGTCCTTAAATATGTTTCATTTCTCTATAGGGTATGTTCATAGATCAACAATCGCATTTCGGAAAAGCTCTGCCTCTATGTATTTCGTTTAATATGAAACTACACTAAAACGCTATAAATCCCCGCATTTCGGACTTGAAATATCATTTAATATTGTTGATAAACCCTTTTGGGTGCGCAACATTGCATCAACGCTTTTCCCTTTGGTTTTTCATTTGTTCGGGGACATGTGATTTACAAAGGAAAACAGAGTTTTTCAGATTTTAATATATATGCAATTCCACCTATCAGATTGTTGGGTTTGTAATATCGCTGCCCTGATGGATACCGGCCCTGCTCCACTGCGTAGTTCCAATGCAATGTGATATATTGCAATCGCTCATCGCAACAACCCTCGGGCCATTATAAAGTGCTCCTCTGCATGCTCCAATAGCAATCCTACAATGTGATATGGGTCATCAATCTGCGCGCTTGATCGACAATCTAGATTCACATCTGCCATTCGCTCATTGCAATTTATATATATAAAGTGTCGATCCCCGCCGATAGTCTCCACCGATTGCAATTCCTTGATTCGATCTGGATTGTTGATCGACTATATTGGACGGCTATTGTGCATCACCTATTCCGCTTGTGATTACTTTGTTTTTTCACGATTTCACAGGTTTTGGGCTGCCCGATAGTGTTTTTATGCCTGGCTAAGGGTGTCCCTCTTATGATATTTTCAATCCTTTTAAAGGATTTTTGGTTTTGGCATGATTTTTAATAGTTTGATGAAGACATAGGAGGCATTCTTGGATCCATTTGGATCACTGCCGGAGGTTAAGGAATAGCGTACCACCACAGTTACGATGGTGATCGTGGCAGTTGACAGTGCAGTGAGAGACTGCATGAAGCTGTTCGAATAGTCATTCGAGTTCCTAACCACCTTGCAAGAGGACCCGAATGTGGAGCGCCTAGAGATAGAAGCACGCGAGCTGCAACGAAAATACGATGAGGTAAAAGGGACCATGCAAACAGTTTCCCTTACACAAAGGCTTGCACGGATGCAGTAGGCAAAGGCGCTCAAGGAACAGGTGGATGCCGCTTGGCACAAAGAAGTGGTCTTAAAAGCGCTCCTACAGGCATAGATTGATGAGGCATATACAATTACAACCTCCATTGAAGCAAAGATCGTGCAACTACAAGTAACTTAGGAGAGGATTCAAGGCCGCAGTTCAATAGCAGTGGTCACAGAACAGCACGTGGATGAAGTCCAGTAGGTAGCCGCTCAGTGTGTTGCAGAAGTTGCAGCGATCCAAACAGAGCTGGGAGGTCTTCGCGCTAAGATCTCTGCACCTGCAGAGTGACTCGAGGGTGAGTCACGATGTTTGTGTTGGGGGCCTATTGGGCGCAGGATCCCCAATGGAATTTTTTGGGCTTGGAGCCCAGATTTTGGTCCAATTTTGAATTCCAATGTAAAGACTCCACATTTTGTTGGCACGAAGCACATAGTCATTAAAGAGTTATAGGGTTGTCCACCCTTATTTTGATAATGTAATGTTGGCTATAGAAGATCTACCCATGGTCCGCGGCCCATGGGATTGTATAAATAGAGTGAAACTCTAAGTAATTAGAAGAATAATCAATAATTTATAAGCAATGAATATGTATGCGAGATAGCTCTGAAGTGTAAGTCTAAGTTTTGGGTTGTAATGTAGGTACAGGCTCTGCAACTGAGTGCGCAGAGGCCTAGTAGTCCGCAGCTAAGTGCGAGAACCCCTACAACTGAGTGTGCAGGATGAGTTGAGTCTGTAACTATCGGGAATCATTAATAAAGAGAAGTTTTCTATCATTCGGTGTATTTATTTCCTGTTTATGCATATGTTATATTGGGTATGAATTTCACTTCTAATGCTTATATGATGCGCAAATGTATAAACATATTGGTTGAGTGAATGCAAGTAAGAACATTTGTTTACACGAAGCTAACTAAGATCTGCTAAAAAGATAAGTAAGATACTTAACCTAGTTTGAGAGATAGTGCAGATCATTGCTCTAGCAGTGTGAAAGGACCGCAGTCCCTAGTTAGGGCTGCACGAAATCTGATTGTAACACTTTGCGAAGGTACTGAAGGGTATAACAGAGCACGAAGCAACCTGCATGAAGGCAAGTATAGTTGGAATAATCTGACATCAAAACCATATTAAGGGTGCGGAAACTTGGTTCCAGCATCCCCCCATACTACTTCTAGTGAGACCTCAGTCCACGCTCCGCAGCCTGATGCCAAAAGGGCCAGTAGTGTAGGGATCTGTTTGGCTAATTAACGATGAACCGAGGTCAGGCCCCCTAAAGCCAACAAAGATGTATGACTCCCTCGACACAATGAACAACATCGTTAGCACTCCTATTAAGGAAGATATCTTTACTCTTGAGGATGTTGAGTTTGGGATTAATATGCTTGCTAGGGGGGGAAGCTAAAGACATTGAAGGATACAAAGCTAAGATCTTAAAGTTGGGAGGATCTCTCCTCATTCCTCATCTCCACAAGCTTCTCAATTTGGTTGTAAAGCATGGCTTCCTTAATCCTTGGACACAAACCTTTATTGTTCCTATCTTTAAAAATGGGGACAAAACCCTTACCATGAATTACAAGACCATTATGATTAGGCACGTTTTAGCTAATCTTTATGGTCTATTTTTGGAAAAGAAGATTAGCCATTGGCTTGAAAGCCACGGTGTTATGTGGAATTTTGCATCTATGTGTAAACAAAATTTCCCTAGGTGGGTAATAACACCTAGAACAACAGATTTAAAGAGTTTAGCCTTTTCCTATAGAAGATAAATAAGACAAGGGACCTACTTATTATCTTTCACTTCCCTTTGTCTCCTTTGAATAGTTCCTGTCACTCCTTCTCTAACTAAATCCGCTCCATAAGTACCTGCAATCATAAACAAAGGACAAAACCAATCAAAGTAAGAGATCTATCTACTATAAGAAAATGGAATCAAAAGAATTTACACATATAATCATCATACATAAAGACAAGAATATGGGAAAAGGTGTAAACATCTTTATTAAGTAGACGGAAGAGTTACAACCAAAGAATTCCAATCCCATGTCACTCATCCAACTTGAGTTCCATCCCTCATCACACCAAAATCACAACACTCTGGCAGCATAGCAATACTTGCTACAATCTCAAACCTCATACCAACAATATCTCCTTACAAATTCTCAAATTCCAGCCCCTAATCACTATGATGAGTGCTCAATTTATAGGGAAATAGAGGTGGTTTTGTCATAAATTGGGCATTGAATGACTTTCCAATTTGGGATTTAGTTTCCATGGAGGAAAGGATGAGAGGATAACTGGTTATTTGATTCATTCTCTATCCAATTTCGAGCTCATAGGATAGGATAAGAGGTGGGAATCTTCTAGAATTGTCTAGAATGTAGGAATATTCCTAGAACCCTATGAAGATTACGTTCAATCTCACCCAGTGTAGGTCAAAGTGGGCGTAGGTGATCTGAAAAGCAGGCTTGAATGGGCTTAAGTGCCCTGTATTACATTTACCCCTGACCAAGGTTGCGCTAGTCCCTCAAGGAGTCATTTCAGGATGTCTTCCTGTCAGGAAACTCTCAAGAATGATTGCATTCAATGTGATGCCTTTTCTAGGGCATGTAGCAACTGAATTAGGGTTTCATGAATTGCTGAGGGAAGGCATACCCATGATCACCATATAAACTTTCATTACATGTACATAGATAGTCATCTACATATATAGACCCATGATGGGATGACCATCAGTGTAAATTCATTATACAGATGATTTAGTACTCTCCCAAAATCGCAACCCGGATGGGCGAAACTAGATCTGGGGTCTTCTATCTCATTCAATCATTCATTCAAGTATGAGTCTAACCATGTGAATATGTGATCTAAAGTGGAACATGGGAAGACACCATCTGATTACCAACCAATGATGTAAGTTGTTAACAGACGCGAGATAAATCACCGATAATGATAATGATCCTCAAGGTACTGCAATATATTTTGCATAGTGTGAATGGATGTTTTGATGTCGAAAACCATATAAAGTATTTCAGGCGAAGGCCACTGATGTCAACCTATCACCGAAAGCGAGAAACTTTCCATTGATGTATGCAAGCCCCAAGGTACATAAAGGGTGTCTCTAACTCAACTTCTTGGATAATGTTTTGATGTCGACAAAAAGTGACTCGTCGTAGGAGGGCTTTGATGCATTACACATTAATGACACAAAATGAGTGTAATGATTTTGGAGATGGAATATGATTGACGACACAAGGTTCAGGAATGGCGGTCATGAAAATGAAGGTTTATGAGTATTGCAAAGGATGGATTTAACTGAGTGACTTCTCTTGAACATGTCAACGACACTAAATGAATTGGCAACATTGACCCAAAACCAAAGTAATGGATGGTATGATAGACCATAGATGTGATAATCATCAAGCAGATAACCCAACCCAAATAGTCACAGAGATGAAGTGAAAGTGTCATGTTCAAGAGTGACCTACTGCCATAAAGTGGTCTACCCCATTTCCCATTTTCCCCAGTCATTGCTGACCAATACCTCTTTATTTTTTATCAAGATTGAGGAGGATAAGATATGATTGTTATATAATTCCACCCTTCAAGTGAATCCATCGCTATGTGATGTTTTAATGAGTCTATCGAAGGTGAAACTTGGTCTTGTCATGATGGATAAGTTTGTCACTATTTGATGTTTAACTAGTTTAACGACAATGATAACTTGGTGCTTTTCATGTTTAGAGAGTTTGAAAAGGAACAAAAGGAAAAATCCACAAGTTATTTTTCATAGATTTGTCTCTCAAGTCTGAAAAAGCGTAAAATAATACGAGAGAGAACTTATTACCCATGTTTGATCGACATATTCCTTTTTCATAAATAATCTATCTTAGTCTGGAAAAGGGTGAAAATTATACTAAGTAGATGTCATTTACAATTTGTTAACGAGCTGAAAAGGAAAAGTGCTTAGAAATCTTTTCATATTTCGAGAATATGAAAAGAACTTGAGGACTCCACTTAGAGGAATGAGTGGTGTCTAGGATAGTAACTAGTTCCAGTGATGTTGGAACTTCTCAAAACATGTTGATTTATGTGAAGAGGCTGGCTAATAAGACCACTCATTGCAATTGTTCCTCAAAATGGGTAAAACAACCAAGTGAAAGCGTATGATTGGCCAAGAAGATAGTGTCAGAAAATTATATATTATAGAGCAATGGAACACATAAAATATTGTAGAAATACAAACACATAAAGCACATAAAACAAGAGAGACACAGATATACTTGGTTCCCCCAGTTTGGGCTACGTCCACAGAGAAACAGCCAGTCCTTCATTTTATATTATCCAGCAAACTAAAGAGATACAACTTACAACAAATCTGATGTAAGTCCCTCTTCACTCTCAATCTCCTCTCTCTTCCCCACTCAGAATACAGATCTACATAGACGTAATACAATTCCCTCATATATAGCGAGGGGTTGCCTTCTAAGGCAGAAAACCCTAAATTAAACATAACTTCTGTTAGCGCTTGGAATTCACGTAGGCTGAGATAGACAAACTCTCAAGGCTACATCAAACCATTTCACCTCGTAGCTAGGCCTACGAGGTATGAGAAGGCTCTCTCGGGTCAGATTCGGTAGATCTTTCAATATGATAAGCTGACCAATTAGGAATAAAGATTTTAGGCTAGTAAATTGATAAGGGGGGGTTGATTTAAAGATTTTGGTTTTTTGGTGGCAATTGGAGGGAGTGCAATTCAGGGTGCGGGGATTGAGCACAGTTTTTGCAGGGGGATCTTTGGGGCAAGGTAGGAGTGAGCACTGATGCCTTAATCTGAGATGGATGATCAGGGATGATAGAGAAAGAGCTAAAGAGGGCAAACAACCATTTGAATCCTCTCTAGACAGTAGAAAACATTAATTTTGAACAAACTAAAAAGCTGAGCATGTCAAAGCATGTATTCAAACTTTAACACTTCATCTGTCCAAATAGAAGCAAAAGAGAGATGTGGAATACATAAACAAACTTACAAGAACATGTAGAGAACACACCATCAACACAAAAATCCACAAGAATCCACAATGATGTCTACAAAATCCTGGCCTTCCTCTTCTTTAAATTGCAAAGATAGATGTACAATATACAATGAAGCTTTCTCCCACAAGAGTCCAACCTTCCAACCCCTCAAAATGACTAAGAAAACACATAATATAGGAAAGTTAACCTCTTCCCTTGCCTCTAGGGGTCGAGCTCATCCTTCTAGGAGCAGTTTGAACTAATTCCAAACTAAGCACTAGATAATAGGTAGCTCAACAACTTGCCTCTATTACTTAGCTAATTGATTCATGCATTAATTATTCACTTTTTACATCAAGGAAGCTTCTAGAAGAGTAACGAGAGGTAAAATCTATCAAAGTGCCATGAAAATATTACATTTATCCATAATATACAAGTAAAAATAATCAACCATAGTCAAAACAATGTTTTTTGACCAAAAAAGTCAATTTTGGCAAAGTTAGCTCTCACATCCGCGCCCCCTGGCTCTCACATCCGCGCACCTTTGAAGAAACTTTTGAGTGGGTTCCACTGGTCCAAATCAGGTGCAAGATGGCTCATTGGAAATCTTGGTCAGTCTACTTTCCATCCCAAGTAGAATTTCTGAATTTTGAGTTGTTTTGCCCCCTCCAAATCCATTTCTCCCAATGTCACTTTCTGCAACTCAAAAAGTGGGCAGAAAGTAATTTTTTTGATGTATTTTGAGCTTTTGGAGGCTCAAATCTCAAAATCAAGCTTCTCCCAAGTATTGGTAATTTTTCTCTTTGCATGCCCTTTCCAAAAATGCCAAGTTTTCAAAATTCCGAGCAGTCCTTCAAAATATCCGCGCTCGGGACGCGGACATGACACGGGAAAAACCTGTAAATGGCACAAAAAATTCACAAATGACAAAATTTTCTCCAAATTTCTTGAAATTTGGGCTGGGAGTCCCCAATCAAGTACCATGCTCAGCCAAAGAGGCTTTGGCCAAAATTTGGAGTGGATCGGGCGTTTTCTTTCGTTTTTGTGTTTTGGCCAACCGTCCTTGGAGCACCTTCGTTCTCGCCGATAATTTTGACATTTCTCTCAACCATGACACCTGTGTAAAAAGTGAAAGCGGTTTTTCTTCTTTGGCATGTGTGGACAAAAACCTCTCTCAGTTTTCCAAAATTCATCTTTAACTGCTCTGAAACATCATTTGAGTGAAACTTGCCCCGATGTGTGAAACAAGGAATTTGGTCGAAATGAAGCGAAATGAAGGGATAGGGGGCTTCTAAATTCTTGGGGAAATTTTTGGGAGTGGGGAGGGATGTTAGGAAGTAGGGGAAAGTGGAATCTCAGAGATTGAGTGAGGGGAAGGGGTCCAAAAGGGAAAAACACAGGCCCAACCTAGAAAATTGCCAGGTTGTAGCTAGAAACTAGGGTTTGTTGAAAAATGAGGATTTTGGGGAATCTGAGTGATGGGAAGTGTTTGATAAGGTACATGAAGGATAGGGGAAGGTGTATGAACATCAGGAAACAAGTTTTGCCGATGATTTGACCATCCAAGAGAAATTGCCTTCAAAAACCCTAGGAGAGGGAAATGAACTTGCCAAGACACAACTGAAGCATGAACAAGATGTAAAATTACTCATTAGACACTCACATGATAATGAAAACCCTATGAATAATGATAGACTCAGATAAATGATGACATAGACCGCCATTTGGGCAAATTTAGAAGGAGCATAAAGCAAACCCTAGACCTAATGCCTAGTGACTAAATTTTGCTTGAAGACTCACTGAAATGACAAAATTTGACCTTGACTCTTCAAAATAACTTTGTAAGAGCATATTTGATCACTGATGGAGGGCATTCAAGACCAACACTAACACCTTCATTCGGGTTGTACACCCAGGGAAACCCAAAATTTTGTTCGAGTGGGTCGAGTCATGTTGTGTGTGGGTACTCGTGCAAATGTGATTAGGCGAGATGGATCGTCTCGCCCACGGTGGGTTGAGTCCTCTGTACCATGTGTGGGTGCTCGGGCACACGTGGTTGTGCCAAAAATGCTAATTCATGACTAACCATGTGCCTTCTACACATTCGTGCGACCCATGGAAACCCCAATTTTCATTCGGGCGGGTCAGGTCATGTTGTGTGTGGGTGCCCATGCAAACGCGTTTGGGCAAGTTGCCTAGGGTGGGTCGGGTTGTGCTGTGTCGTGTGTGGGTGCTCGGTTACACGTGGCCATGCCAAAAATGCTAAGTCATGACCACCCGTGTGTCTTCTACATGTTCATGTGGCCCATTTGCCTAACGCTCCCTCATGCCTTTCTTCGAGTCGTGCATCCATGGAAACCCAAAATTTCGTTTGGGTGGCGCACCCATGGAAACCCAAAATTTCATTCAAGAGGGTTGGGTCCTGTCTTGTGTGGGTACCCGTGCAAATGCGTTCGAGCGAGTTGGGTTGGGTCGGGTTGCCCAGGGTGGCTCGGGTCGTGTCATGTGAGGGAACCCAGGGCATATGTGCCCGTACCAAAAAAGCTAAGTTGTGACTAGGGTTGGGTCTTGTGCATGTTGGTGTGACCTATTTTCCCGACTCTCCCTTGTGCCTTCATTTCAGTTGTTTGTGGGCACCCATGTAAACTAATTCGATCAGGTCGCTTGCTGTGTAAACTCGTAAAAGAGGGTCATTTGCCGTGTAAACTCATTCGGGCGGGTCGTTTGAGGGCGCCCATGTAAAATTGTTCTCGTGGGTCATTTGAGGGCGCCTATGTAAACTCGTTCAGGTTGGTCGTTGGCACTGGAAACTCATTCGGGTGGGTCATTTTCCATGTAAACGTGTTTAGGCAGGTCGTTTGAGGGTGCCTATGTAAACTCATTCAGGCAGGTCATTTTCCATGTAAACTCGTTCTGGTAGGTAATTTTCCATGTAAACTCATTCGGGCAGGTCGTTTGAGGGTGCCCGTGTAAACTTGGTTGGGAAGATCGTTCAGTGTGAGGGCACAGCTGGGCACACGCGGCCATATCAAAAATGTTAAGCCATGACCAAGGGTCATTTGAGGGTGCCCATGTAAACTCGTTCGAGTGGGTTGGGTCATCTCGTGTGAGTGCAACCATGTAAACGCGTTTAGTCATGTCAGGCTAGGTAGTATGAGGGCGCCTGTGTAAAATCGTTTAGGTGGGTTGGGTCGCGTCATGTGACAGTGCACCCGGGAACATGGGCCTGTGTCAAAAATGCTAAGTTGTGACCTAGGGTGGGGATTGTGCACATTCGTGCAGTTCGTTTTCCCAACTCTCCTGTGTGCCTTCGTTTTCCATGTAAACTCATTTGAGCGGGTTGTTTGAGGGAGCCTGTGTAAACTCGTTCAATCGAGTTGTTCCGTGTGAGGGCGTGCTTGGGCACACATGGCCGTATCTAAAATTCTAAGTCATGACCCAGGGTGGGCCTTGTGCATATTCATGTGGGTCGTTTTCCCACCTCTTTCTTGTGCCTTTGTTTTGGTCATGTGTGGGTGCCCATGTAAACTCATTTGGGTGGGTTGGGTAATGTCATGTGAGGGCACCCATGTAAACTCGTTCAGTTGTGTCATTACGGGTCGTGTGAGGGTGCCCATGTAAACTCGTTCAGTCTGGTTTTTTTGTGTGACGGCGGCCCCAGGCACATGTGGCCGTATTAAAAATACTAAATTGTGACCTAGGGTGGGCCTTGTGCACGTTCGTTCGGCTTGTTTTCCTGACTCTCGCTTGTGCCTTCATTTCGATCGTGTATGGTCACCCATGTAAAACCGTTTGGGAAGGTCGTTTACCATGTAAACTCGTTCGAGTGGCTCATTTTCCATGTAAACTCGTTCGAGAAGGTCAAGCAAGTCATTTCCCATGTAAACTCATTTAGGTGGCTCATTTAAGGGTGCCTGTGTAAACTCGTTCAGGTAGGTCGTTTGAGGGCAACCGTATAAACTCGTCCAGGAGGGTCGTTTGCCATGTAAACTCGTTTTTGCGGGTCGTTTTCCATGTAAACTCGTTCGATCGGGTTGATTCAGGGAAACTGTGTAAACTTGTTCTGGCAGGTCATTTGAGGGTTCTTGTGTAAACTCATTCAGTTGAGTCATTCAGTGTGAGGCCACACCCAGGCACACTTTCCTGTATAAAAAATGCTAATTTGTCACTCGGGGTGGGCCTTGTGCACATTCATGTGCCTCGTTTTCCTATCTCTCCCTTTTGCCTTCATTTCGGTCATGTGTGGGAACCCATGCAAACTCGTTTGGGCAGGCTGGGTCATGTCGTGTGAGGGCACCTGTGTAAATGTTTTTAGTCCTATCATGTTAGGTCGTGTCATGTGAGGGCATGCTTGGGCACACAGACTCGTGTCAAAAATGCTAAGTTGTGACTAAGGGTGTGCCTTGTGCACATTTGTGCAGTCCGTTTTCCAAAATCTCCCATGTGCCATCATTTTCCATGTAAATTTGTTCAAGCGGGTCGTTTGAGGGCACTTGTGTAAACTCATTCGGGCAGGTCATTTTCCATGTAAACTCATTTGGTAGGGTCGTTTGAGGTCATCTGTGTAAATTCGTTTGGTCTACTCATTTGAGTGTGCCCATGCAAACTCGTTCAACCAATAATTTAGTCTGAGGGAGTGCCTGTATCAAAAATTATAAGTTCTGACCTGGGGTGGGCCTTACTCTCCATTGTGCCTTCATTTCGGTCTAGTGTGGGCACCCATGCAAACTCATTCGGGTGGGCTGGGTCACGTCATGTGAGGATTCCTGTGTAAACTTGTTTGGCCAGTTCATTTGAAGGCGCCCTTGTAAACTCATTCAGACGGTCGTTCCATGTGAGGCACACCTCAACACAAGTGCATGTATCAAAAATGTTGAGTTGTGACTGAGGGTGCGGCTTGTGCATGTTCGTGTGGCCCATTTGCATGGTTCTCCCTTGTGCTTTCATTTTAGTCGATTGTTGACGCCCATGTAAAATTGTTTGGGTTTGTTGGGTCGTGTCATGTGAGGGCACACATCTAAACTTGTTTGGTTGGGTTGGTTCGGGTCGGGTTGTGTGAGGGCGCCTGTTTAAACTTGTTTGGGTGGGTTAGGTTGTGTCATGTGAGAGTGCTTGTGTAAACTCATTTGGTTGGGTCATTTGTAGGCACTCATGTAAACTCATTTGGTTAGGTCATTCTTTGTGAGGGCGTGCCTAGGCACAAGTGCCCATATCAAAAATGCTAATTTGTGACCGGGGATGGGCCTTGTGCATGTTTGTGCAACTCATTTTCCTAACTCTCCCTTGTGCCTTTGTTTCAATAGGGTGTGGGTGCCCATGTAAACTTGCTCGGGTGGGTCAGGTTGGGTCAGGTTGTGTGAGGGCACCCATTAAAACTTGTTTAGTTGGGTCGGGTTAGGACGTGTGAGGGTGCCCATGTAAACTTGTTCAGGCAGATCTGGTGGGATTTGCTTTTCATATGAAAATTTGGCTGGTAATTGAGATGTTTTTTGGGTTTGCTTGAAGGATGGCTTTGGGTAATTTGTAGGGTGGTCAATTTTCATCTATTCTCCATCACCACTTGGTAGCACACGAGTGGTAATGTTGGTCATGCTTATCTCGGTTCCTCGGTTAGATTTTCATGTGAAAGGCGGGTTGGTAATTGACTTTTTGTTTCGGGTTTGCCTAAAGAATGGCCTTGGGTCATTTGTATGGTGGCTTATTTTTATCTTCTCTCCATCCCCACTCTGTAGCACATGAGTGGTAATGTTGGCCATGCTCGTCTCGAGAGGCATATGTGAACAATTCCCCTTATGCTCTCTAAGTTCTTGGAGTTGTATGGGTTGATGTGGTGTGGCTCCCTAGCTCATCCTAGTCCCTCGTGCCCATCCATATGATACAAGTGGTAGGTTTTCTTTTCATGTGAAAGGTGGGTTGGTAATTCAATTGTTTTTTTGGTTTTGCATGAAGAATGGCCTTGGGTCAATTGTAGGGTGGCTGATTTTCATCTTCTCTCCATCCCCACTGGGTAGCACATGAGTGGTAATGTTAGCCATGCTCATCCTAGGAGGCATATGTGAACAATTCCTCTTCTTCTCTCTAAGTTCTTGGAGTTGTATGGGTTGTTGTGGAGTGACTTCCTAGCTCATCTAGGTCCCTTGTGCCCATGAAAATATACAAATGATAGGTTTTCTTTTCGTGTGAAAGGTGGGTTGGTAATTGAGTTGTTTTATTAGGTTTGCTTGAAGAATGTCCTTGGGTCATTTTCATCTTCTTTCCATCCCCACTCGGTAGAAAATGAGCGGTAATGTTGGCCATGCTCATCCCGGGAGGCATATGTGAACAATTCCCCTTTTTCTCTCTAAGTTCTTGGAGTTTTATGGGTTGTTGTGGTGTTTCTCCCTCGCTCGTCCTTGTCCCTCATGCCCATCCATATGATACAAGTTATAGGTTTTCTTTTTGTGTAAAGGGTGGGTTGGTAATTGAGTTGTTTTTCCAAGTTTGCCAAAATGATGGGTTTGGGTCATTTGTAGGGTGGTCGATTTTCATCTTCTCTCCATCCCCACTTGGTAGAAAATGGGCAGTAATGTTGGCCATGCTCATCCATGTTCCTCATGCCCATCCGAATGATAAAAATTATAAGTTTGCACTATGCTCCTTTGTGCCTTCATTGTCGTGGTCCCAAATGGAAGCCCCAAAACTTCATCATGCCTTTGTCGTTATCATGCCCTTCGGTTGTTGCGAATAGAATTTTTTTATTGGGCTGGGAACCCATCTATGGCTCCATTGAAATTGGCTCCTCATTATATTGTTCACCTCCTCCCTATTTGGTGGGGAGGGGTTTGCTTTTCATGTGAAAGGTGGGTTGCTAATTAAATTGGTTTTTTGGGTTTACCTGAAGAATGGCCTTGGGTCATTTGTAGGGTGGCCAATTTTCATATTCTCTCCATACCCACTCAGTAGCGCATGAGCGGAAATGTTCGCCATTCTTGTCCTTAGAGGCATATGTGAACAATTCCCCTTCTTCTCTAAGTTCTCGGAGTTGTATGGGTTGTTTTGGTGTGGCTCCTTGTGACAGCTAGCCTCTTCGTTGTTCAGATGTTTATGGTGTCGATTTCTTGTGCTTGTACTCTTTGTGTGTTGGCAATTTCGGTTGATATGCATAAATTTAAGAGGAACGTGGAAGGGTTTTGGTTGTAAACCACCTATCCCCCCTATTTCTTGCATTTTCTATCGGGCGATGTGAGGATTTGTTCTCCTTATTGTAAATTTAAAGGTTAGCATTCCTTTCAAGGTGCACATCATCTATGGTTGTGTTGGCTTTGATGTTTTGCTAGATGTGGTGGTCCATATGTTGATCGAGTGGTCGGCATTTTCCTTGCATCTTGTGTGCGTGGTATATTTTTGTGGCTAGAAATGTTAAGTCACAATGTTTATGGGTATTTGTTGTTTCTATTGTGTATGTGATCATGGTCTAATGTGGAGGATTATTGCTACGTGGATGGTGGGGGCTATTTGGAAGAAGGATTTTGAAGTGGAACACTTCGACCTCCCTCCTTTGTGTGGAGGTGGCTGTAGGTCAAAAATATTGATTGTCTAGTTGGTAAACTTGTGGGCAATCTCCTAGGTTGCATGTACATAGGGTGCATGGGGTGCAGAGCTTCCTGATCCCTCCTCCTGTTTTGATATGTTCTTGTATTTTGTAGTTAGCCTCTTGATTTGCATTAATTTTATTCCTTTGCCTTCATATCATGGTTTCCACAAGAAGTCAAGTGATTGAGGTCCACTGTTGCTTCTGTTTGGGTGGACTCCTAGGTGGCCTCAGTCCAGGGTAGGGAGGGTCAGGGGGGGCATTTCTAAGAGAGGTTGTGGGCTCGATCAGTCTTGTTTTATTTCCTTCCTTTTCCTTTGCATTGAGACTGCCACAGGCGATCATGCGATCAAGGTCCATCATTGTTGTTGTCCGAGTGGACTCCTAGGTGGCATCTGTGCGGGGATGGGAGGGTTGGCGGGAATTTCTAAGGGAGGTTTCCGGCTCGGTTTGTCCTTTATTATTTCCCTTCCTTTTCCTTTGCATTGAGGCTACTACAGGCGGTTATCCGACTGAGGTCCATTGTTCTTACTTTCTGGGTGGACTCTTAGCTGGCATCGGTATAGGCCGAGGATGTTTCTATGGCCTATCTAAGATAGGATTTATGGTCAGTCATCCCCATTTTATTTCCTTCCTTTTCCTTCGCATTGAGGTTGCCGCAAGTGATTCGGCGGTTGAGGTCCACCGATGATGCTATCTCGGTAGACTGCTAGGTGGCCACGGAGCGGGGAGGGAAGGGTTGGGGCTCACTTAAAATATAGAGGTTGTGTGGTTGGTCATCCTCCCTTTATTTCCTTTGCATTGGGGTTGTCGTAGGCAATTGAGAGATTGAGGTCCACTATTTCTACTATCCGGGTGGACTCCTAGGTGGCTTTGGTGTCGAGGGTGGAGGTGTTTGGAGGCATTTCTAAGGGAGTGGGTGACTGATTGCTCATTTTCTTATTCATTGGGGCATGGTTGCAAACTCCGAAGTGGCCTTGGTGCATTGTGACTCAATAGGTCTACCCATTTTTTCACCATGTCCTTGGCATGTTGTGTATGTTTCCTTCTTGCGATGCAAGAAGTGCAAGACATAAAAATTTTACATGATATTTTTATATCTCTTTGACTTGATGGGTGTTTAGGTTGGCTCTTGGTAAGAGAGTGCCTGAAGTGCCCTCTGAAGTGGGAGGGTGCTACCTGGTTGATCCTCCCAGTAGTCATATGCTTGTCTCAAAGATTAAGCAACGCATGTCTAAGAATGAACTATTTCACAATGTGAAATTGTGGATGGCTCATTAAATCAGTTATAGGTTTTTTGATGGTACCATACTACTAGGATAACCATAGTAGTTCTAGAGCTAATACATGCACCAAGTCCTGACTCTTTGGAAGGGATGCATTTTTTAAATAAAAGGCTGGCATGAGCTTGCCCGCTTCTTCGGTGAATCATGATAACTCGACGGACCACACAACCCTTGCGTTGGCGATGCTTCATACAAATTTTTTCCTTATCAACTTTCGATGGTAGGATAGAGGCCTACCATGGTGGTGATGGGTGATGGATAATTAGCGTTCGATTCTAGAGAGGGAGCTTGAGAAACGGCTAACACATCCAAGGAAGGCAGCAGGCGTGCA
The DNA here is from genome assembly GCA_000404065.3 of Pinus taeda. Lineage (NCBI taxonomy): Eukaryota > Viridiplantae > Streptophyta > Pinopsida > Pinales > Pinaceae > Pinus > Pinus taeda. The sequence goes on along the minus strand of APFE030500038.1, from coordinate 101,813 downwards.
AATTACCCAATCCTGACATGGGGAGGTAGAGATAATAAATAACAATACTATGCTCATCAAGTCTAGTAATTGAAATGAGTAAAATCTAAATCCCTTAACAAGGATCCATTGGAGGGCAAGTCTGGTGCCAACAACCGTGATAATTCTAGCTCCAATAGTGTATATTTATGTTGTTGTAGTTAAAAAGCTGGTATTTTGATCTTGGGTCATAAAGGTCGGTTAGCCTACTCATTGTGCACCCGCCCTTCCATCCCTTTTGTCGGTGGCATGCTCTTGGCTTTAATTGGCTGGGTCGCACCTTTGACACTGTTACTTTGAAAAAATTAGAGTTCTCAAAGAAATCTTATGCTCTGAATATATTAGCATGGAATAACGTGATAGCAGTCTGGTCCTATCATGTTGGCCTTCGGGACCGGAGTAATTATTAATAGGGACTATCAGGGGCATTCGTATTTCATTATCAGAGGTTAAATTCTTGTACTTATGAAAGACTAACCACTATGAAAGCATTTTTCAAGGATGTTTTCATTAATCAAGAATGAAAGTTGGGGGCTCGAAGATGATCAGATACTATTCTAGTCTCAACCATAAACGGTGTCGACCAGGGATTGATGGATGTTTCTCAAAGGACTCTGCCAGCACCTTCTTAGAAATTAGAGTGTTTGTTTTATGGGGGGAGTATGGTTCGAAGGCTGAAACTTAAAGGAATTGACAGAAGGGCACCACCAGGAGTGGATCCTGAGGCTTAATTTGACTCAACATGATGAATGAACGAGACCAAAGACTGCTAACTAGCTATGCGGAGGTTCCCATTCGTGGCCAGTTTATTAGAAGGACTATGGTCATTTAGGCCATGGAATTTTGTGGAAATAATAGGTCTTTGATGCCCTTAGATGTTCTGGGCCACATGCACGCTACACTGATGCAGCCAACAATTTTCTCTTCCTGGTTCGAGAGGATTAGGAAATCTTCTCAAATTGAATCTTGATGGGGATAGACCATTGCAATTATTGGTCTTCAACGAGGAATTCCTTCTAAGAGCGTGTCATAAAATCATGTTGACTACATCCCTGACGCCTTGTACACACAACTCATCACTCCTACTAATGGAATGATCTAGTGAAGTGTTCAGTTTGCATTGGAAATGGTGGTTCGTCGCCCTCGACGTCATGCAAAGTTCATTGAACCTTATCTTTTAGAGGAAGGAGAAGCCATAAAAGGTTATCATAGGTGAACCTACAATTATGATCATTGATATCATGGGTTTTCTTTTTTGGTTCATGCCGGGTGGGTTTCGATTGCAATGTAGGCGCGTTTGGTGTGTCTCTAGGGGAGTGGGTTCGGTGTTTGGTGGGAAAATTGTTGGTTGCTTGTCTTGAGGTAACACTTGTTTTTTCATGTGTGCTTGCAAGCCATGCTTGTGCTTGTCCCACCCATCCTTTGTTATTATTCCCCCAATGTGTTTCTGTAGGGGGGTTTGGAAGCTTATTTCTTGGGAGCACTCTCTGACGATCTGTTCAATGGGGAATGGTTGCTACAATTGAGGTGCTTGGGAAATATGATGGATACATTTAGACTCATTCATAGTGATGGTGCTCGATATTTTTTTTATGGGAAGGCATGGGCCAATGGTGCATGCTTCCATAATTGGTTCTCTCGAAAAGGCAGTGGTGGTTTATGTGTTGCTTGAGTGAGTTGTTTTGCTGGTGGTTGGATTAAGGGAGTGGTTGCATGCGCGCATGGTACCTCAAACCTTCTATGAGGGGAAATTGTTAGGGTGGGGTCAATATGGGATGGATGAAGAGTAGTTCAACCCATGTGGCTGGTCACACTAGTCCTCTTGATGATTCCTCGATATCCCCTCGTGAAAGGGTTAGGTGTGCAAGTAATGAAAAACCCCACCCTTAGTCTGAGATCCATAGAGATCGCAATTTTCACCACCAATGGGCATGAGGTGGCATTATCATCTCATGCCTTTGTCATCAAGGGAATTCCTCATCCTCTCATGAACGACTCCCCTTCTAGGGAAAGAAGTAGTGGATTGTGTCTTTGTTTCCTCCTTTGGATTGTGGGTTTTTTGTGCAACTTAATCGTTTCTTGGTTTCAAGGTGTGTGCTTTGTAGACATACCTCTCTTGAGTGGCCTTGAACCATAGATGTATTTTTGGCCTGTGGATTTCTCCAGCATTGAGTGTCGGTCTGTGACAACTCCTCTTTGGAGTTTGATTCTTGACCCCCGTTCACTTTCTTGCTGGAACGGTTGTTGGGTGTTTTGTACAGGGAATGGTGCAATAGCAAGGTGGGTTTGCTATTAGTGTATTTGTCATTTTAAGCCTTGTGCCAGGTTGGGGGGTTGTTTACCTCTTAGTAACGTGCTCTAGACACTGGCCTCATTGCGACCCTCGTCTTTTCTAGTGGTCAGGTTTAGGTTGTGATTTATTTGCTTGGTTGTTTGATTGTTGTTTGTTATGTTGTAAGCTAGAAAGGGTGTTGTGCCATAGTGTATGTGGGAGGGTGTGAAGAGGTGGGATGCTTTGATTGGTTGCCTTATTTTCTTTATTTTTGGTTAGGAAAAATCTCCTCAGCGTGTTGTTGATCCTCTCTCTTTTCTTGGCATTTTTGTTTCTTTGGTGTTGTTTTCTTCCCTTCTTCCTTTTTCCCCTAGCTTTAAGGAGAAAAGGTGGGATTGTTGTGGATTGGTGTTTGGGAAGGACGAAAAGAACTGTGAGTTCATGAGGTGGCCACCCTAGTCCTTCTCAATCGCCATCCCCTACGGTTCCCCCCTTTTTGCAAAGGCACGTGTTAAGCTTTTTCTCTGTTTGAGCCTCCCGTTGTGAGCTGGCAGCCACATTTGATATCTCTTTCTTTCATGTTGTTTTCTTTCCTTCTTCCTTTTTTCCCCTAGCTTTATGGAGAAAAGGTGGTATTGTTGTGGATTGGTGTTTGGTAAGGACGAAAAGTAGTGTGAGTTCCCCGGGTGACCACCCTAGTCCTTCTCAATCGTCGTCCCCTGCAGTTCGCCCATTTTTGTGAAGGCACAAGGTTTGGGAAGATTTTTCTTTGTTTGAGCATCCCATTGTGAGCTGGTAGCCACATTTGATATCTATTTCTTCCATTCATCCTTTTGGCCCCTAGAATTATGGAGAAAACGTGGGATACTTGTGGATTGGTGTTCAGGAAAGACGAAACACAGTGAGAGCTCCTAGGGTGGCCACCCTAGTCCTTCTCAGTCATCGTCCCCTATAGTTCCGCCATTTTTGCTAAGGCACGTGGTTAGGGAAGCTTGTTCTTTAATTGAGCCTCCCCTTGTGAGCCAGTAGCCATGTTTGATATCTCTTTCTTTCATGTTGTTTTCTTCCCTTCTTCCTTTTGGCCTGTAGCTTTATGGAGAAACCACCCTAGTCCTTCTCCATTGTTTTCCCCTTCAATTATTCCCTTTTAGTGAAGGCACGGGGATTGGAAGGCTTGCGATTTGTTTGAGCCTCCCCTTGTGAGCAGGTAGCCACATTTGATCTCAATTTCTTTCACCTTGTTTTATTCCCTTCTTCCTTTCTATCCTAGCTTTATGGAGAAAAGGGGAAACTGTTGAGGACTGATGTTCGAGAAGGATTAAAAGTAGTGTGAACTCCCAAGGTGGCCACCCTAGTCCTTCTCGATTGAGTTCAATTTTTGTGAGGGCATGGGGAAAAATGCAGAATCTCGTGAATCCTTGTGTTTTTTAACACAATTTGCACCCGATGCCTCTGTCGAGGGCACATCTTTATAGGTGTCGCATCCCATTCAAACGCACTCCTTGCAATATGTTAGGGAGAAGTGTAGCTGGTTTTCCATGCCCAATGTGGTGCGGTTGGCTGAAATACCTCAAGCAATTTTTCATGGCATGCCTTGAGAAGCGGTGATCTTATCCCCTTGGATGGGTAGTCGACGTTAGCTAATGCGGGATTTGTATGGCATCACTCGAACTTGTTTTTCTCTCTCTTGTCCTATGATTGGGTAGGGTAGATTTAGCTCCAACTTGTGACCTCACCTTAGGTGAGAACACCTATTGATTTTAAGCATATAATTAAGCAGAGGAAAAGAAACTTACAAGGATTCCCCTGGTAGTGGCGAGAAAATAGGGAAGCGCCCAACATGAAAATCGGGTGGTAGCATCACCTGAATTGTAGTCTGTAGAAGTGTCATCATTGGCAGACTTGGGCCAAGTCCCTTGGAAAGGGGCGCCTGAGAGGGTGACAAACTTGTTAGGTTGGAACCCTACCGCATCAGAAGGTGTTGTTGTCAAATTGGGTTGTTTGCGAATGCAGCCCTAATTGGGTGGTAAATTCCGTCGAAGGCTAAATATGGGTGAGAGGCTAATAGCGAACAAGTACTGGGAGGGAAAGATGAAAAGGAATTTTAAAAGAGAGTTAAAGAGTGGTTGAAATTGCTGGGAGGGAAGCAAATGCAGTTTGTCAATGCGTCTCAGTTGGATGTGGAATGGCTCAGGCTGGTCTGTCACTTGACTTGAGGTGTAAACCAACATCGGCTACTGCATTGTCACAAGTGCAGGTGGATTAGTACCTGTTGGTTTGTCATTGCGGTGGTCGAGGAATGAAGCGTGTGCCCTTGTGGTGGGCCATGTGCACCTGCACACTCATGATGTTGGTTTGCAGGCTTTCCATTCGACCCGTCTTGAAACACAGACCAAGGAGTCTAACATGTGTGCGAGTTGGCGGGTTTGAAAACCTGCGAGGAATGAGGAAGTTGATGGGCAAGATCCCCTCTCTAGAGGGGTGCATCGTCGACCGACCTTGAGCTTATGTGAAGGGTTCAAGTGTGGGCACACTTGTTGGGACCTGAAATATGGTGAACTATGCCTGAGTAGGGCAAAGTTATAGGAAACTCTGGTGGAGGCTTGTAGAAATACTAATGTGCAAATCATTTGTTTGACTTGGGTATAGAGGCAAAAGACTAATCGAACCATCTAGTAGTTTTTTTCCTCCAAAGTTTCCCTCAGGATAGCTGGAGCACGTGTGTGAGTTTTATTGGGTAAAGAAAATGATTAGAGGCATCGGGGGCATAACGCTCTCAACCTATTCTCAAACTTTAAATAGGTAAGAGGTTGCAGATGCTCCATTGAGTTGTGCCATGGAATCGAGAGCTCCAAGAGAGCCATTTTTGGTAAGAACTAGCGATGTATGATGAACCGAAAGTCGAGTTACGGTGCAAAATTGCACGCTAACCTAGATCCCACAAGGGGTATTGGTTGATTAAGACAACAGGACGATGGTCATGGATGTCGAAATCCGCTAAGGAGCGTGTAACAACTCACCTGCCAAATCAACTAGCCCTGAAAAAGGATGGCACTAAAGCGCACAACATACACTCAACCATCGAAGCAATTGCCTCACTTCAATGAGTAGGATAACACATGGGTTGTTGAGAAACCTCAGGTTTGAGCCTGGGTGGATCGGCCCCTAGTTCAGATCTTGGTGGTAGTAGTAAATATTCAAATGAGAAATTTGAAGACTGAAGTGGGCAAAGGTTCCATGTGAACAACACTTGGACATGGGTTAGTTGATCCTAAGAGATGGGGAAGTCTTGTATCAAGGGTACACTCTGCATGAGCATCAAAAGGGAATCAGATGAATATTCCCGAATGGGATATTATAGTGGATGACAATGTTAGAAAATCTAAAGACGTCATTGGGTTCCTCAGGAAGAGTTATCTTTTCTTTTTAATAGCTTTACCACCCAGAATTAGTTCACTAGGAGATAGGGTCCAGTAGCTCGAAGAGCACAGCACGTCTTGCGGTGTCCGATGCGCCCTCGATGACCCTTGACAATCTAGAGGACCGACTACCGTTCATGCCTAGTGATACTCATAACCACATCAAGTCTCCAAGGTGAACAACCTCTAGTCAATAGAACAATGTAAGTAAGGGAAGTTAGCAAAATGGATCTGTAACTTTGGGAAAAGGATTGGCTCTGAGGGTTGGGCCTAGGGGTTTGTGCCCTTAACTTATGAGTTTTCGATAGTCTACCTGAGCTGCTCTAGCGAAGAGGGTGGGCAATCACATCCCAATTTGGCTATAGTTTTAGAATGCTCCCTACTGAGGGCTTTTCCCTAGGTGGTGAACGACCAACTCAGAATTGGTACGAGCAAGGGGAATATGACTATTTAACTAGAACAAAGCATTGTGATGGTCCTTGTAGATGCAGACACAATGAGATTTCTACCCAGTGCTTTGAATGTCAAAGTGAGGAAATTCAACCAAGTGTGGGTACATGGCGGGAGTAACTATGACTCTCTTAAGGTAGCCAAATGCCCCGTCATCTAATTAGTGATGCACATGAATGGATTAATGAGATTCCCACTATCCCTATCTACTATCTAGAAAAACCATAGCCAAGGGAATGGGCTTGGCAGCATCAGGGGAAAGAAGACACTATTGAGCTTGAATTTAGTCTAACTTTGTGAAATGACTTCAGAGGTGTAGAATAAGTGGGAGCCATTTTTAGCACAAGTGAAATACCACTACTTTTGACGTTATTTTACTTATTATGTGGGGCAGAAATAGGGTAGTGCCCCTGTTTTTGGCCTTAAGGAATTTTTCAGTGGATTGAAACAAGTGGAAGATGGTGTTAGGGGGGGAGTTTGGATGGGGTGGCACATCTGATAAAGGATAATGTAGGTGTTCTAAGATGAGCTCAACGAGAACAAAATTCTCATGTGGAACAAAAGGGTAAAAGCTCATTTCATTTTGATTTTTAGTACAAATACAAACCGTGAAAGTGCAGCCTATCGATCCTTTAGATTTTCAGAATTTGAAGCTAGAGGTGTCAGAAAAGTTAAAACAGGGATAACTGGCTTGTGGCAGCCAACCGTTCATAGCGACGTTGCTTTTTGATCCTTCAATATCAGCTCTTCCTATCATTGTGAAGTAGAATTCACCAAGCATTGGCTTGTTCACCCACCAATAGGTAATGTGAGCTAGGTTTAAACCATCATGAGGCAGGTTAGTTTTACCCTACTAATGAACCACACCACAATAGTAATGCAACTTAGTACAAGAGGGACCATTGATTGACACAATTGGTCATTGCGCTTGGTTGAAAAACTAGTGGCACAAAGCTACCGTGTGTCGGATTATGACTGAATGCCTCTAAGTGAGAATCCACACTAGAAGTGGTGCATGTCACTCTTCTATGGTATCTCAACCTACAGTAGGGGTGTCTCTTTGTCATCCCCAGGCACTCGTGTCGTTTACAAACCGCGACTATGAAGTATCTTGGTCAGGGTAGCTATGAAGTTCAAATGAAAATGGACGTTGAGAATAATCCTTTGGAGACAAATTAAATACATGACAAGGTATTGTAAGTGGTAGAGTGGTCTTGCTGCCATGATCCATTGGGATTCATCACTTGATCACCTAAATTCAAAGCTTCTCTCTTGCCACACATTGTTCAAACAAATCCAGACAACTCTCCCACCTTTGCCTCTTCCTCCAAACACCAATTTTTATTTCTCGCATCTCATAAATGATTTTCTTGGGGGTGGGAAATTTGGGTTTTCCATGACACGATGGAAAAGGCATCATAGCCTGGGAAAATTGGGGTTTCCAACTAGGCAACAAAAATTTGGGGTTTCCATGTAGCGCCTTGATGCACAAAATTTGGGGTTTCCACGTTGCGATAGAAAAGGTGGAGAAGCCCTGGAAAATTAGGGATTCCATGTCGCACCCCAAAGCGAAAAATCTGGGGTTTCCATGTAGTACCCTATGACACAGGTAAGTTCCCTCTATAGACAAAGGCAACCCCTATAGCCCTAGAGTGGTTCTAGTCACTCCACTGAAAATACCAAAGAAAATTTCCTTAGGAAGTTAGTGTTATGAAGGCCTACCTTCAATCTGACGTTCAATGAAGTCCTTGTCATGTTGCTCCAACTCTTGTTCTTCTAGTCACACATACATGAAAACAACATGTAGAGAAACACCACAAATGCAATAGAAAATGACCAAACAATCTACTTGAAGAGTCAAGGAACCTCAAGCTATGGACATACAATTTAACACACTATATAGGAAACAAGCTATTTATTTGTATTAATATAAATCAAAGTAAAACTTAAAACTGAGCCTTGACGTCATAAGCCTCCTTGAATGGTCCTGTCAGTATGTCTCTGTAAGCATTTACTTGTGAACTGTCTCCCCAGGGAACATATGACTCTCTCTTCTATCCAAAAGGTTGATGCTAGAAAGCTCTCAAGACAAATCTACTCAAACATCTCTCAAATCAAAATACAAACGAGACTACTTCCACACTCCAATAACACTCTCTACCTCTACTCCTTTTATAAACTTGGAACTATCAAATTACATTTAGCTATCATCTAGTTACATCCAAGCTAGCTGATATCACTCATGGAGGAGATATTTATAGGAGGGAGAGGTCCCATAAGAGAAGGAAGGAAGATCTTATCTCTTAGGGAGGTTGAACAAAAGGTAGAACAACTATCCCACAGGAGAAAGGTGAGCTCAAATGACCCAACAACCAGCCCTAGGACTGCTCATGAAGCAATTTAATCTCGAAGTTTCAATGAGTTTTTGAAAAACTTGTAAAATCCGTCTTGTCGTGGGTGCAACATAGGGATAGAGAGAAGAATTATCTAGGGCTAGCATTAACTTTACCATCTTTGAGAGAAGGACAACTTCTGACTCGCGATGACACAAAAACTTAGGTAAAAGGGGTCTTCTTTAGGGATAATGAATTGAGACACTCTTCCTAATATTGCAAGGAAGGTAATGACACATAATTGGCAACATGACACAACACAAATGTCAGTAACATGGACCGACAATATCTGGTATTAGGGAATGCAAAGCTGGTGACAAATTATTTTTTAACAGATGCCCCTAGAGCATGAAGGCCAAGAGAGTGGGAGGGGTGAAATTCTTTATGAATCCATAACCGAAACATAACGTCCTTGTAGATAACCTGCAGAAACAAGTACAAATGATATGTTTGATATATGAGTACATAGTGAAAGGAAACACATTTGCATAAGGCATGGGAATAGCCATCTAGAAGATAAACATAAATGGTCTGTGGCATGGATGCAACCATCCAATTAGAAAGACCACAAAAAAGACTCAGGTATGGTTGCAACCATCCAATCAAAGGAGTCATGTATAAATCAATCCATGCAACCTAGACTGGTGTAATCTGAGCCCAGCGTCTTGAATCTCAACCTGACCATTGTACAATTTCTAACATGTGAATAGATGTGTTGAAGTCGAGCACACTAGAAAATCACATGATTATTGGCCAATGATGTGAATTGTTAACAAGCATGAGAGAGACCACCAATAATGTTAGTGGTTTTGAAGGTACTGCTAGTACAATCCACAAAGTGTGAAGAATGATCTTGAGTTGAACACTTGTGAAATCACTCGATCAAACACCAATGATGCAAGCCTGTCGTTGAATGTGAAGAACCTACCATTGAGGCATGAAAGCTCCAAGGTACCAGAAAGGAGTCTCTAGGTCAACTTCCTAGATAATGAGTTGAAGTCGACAGGAAGCGACCAGTCGAACAAGGGCTATAATGTTTCTCACATCATCAATGCGAGACAAAGGAATAAGATTATTGTGAATGAGATAGAGAATATGAGGAAGGTGTATAAGGTTACAAACTGCATAAGGACTAAGATCTTGAAAATATTGGCGATATGACTCTGAAATTTGGTAGCATTTTAGTACCAAGGGTTCAAAGGTCATGATGATGCAGTAGGGATTAGATGGAATGAGGAAAAATTAATAACCCAAAATTCGGAAGGCCAATGATAGAATGAGGATATCCCAACCCGACACGAAGCAAAAAGTGTCAATGTCCAAGAGAAACAAGTTGTCGTAATAACTAATACAATCAACAGAACGTTTCCAAATTTTCCCCCACCATTTATGGTGAGTACCCTAGCTATTTTTGAAACACAATCTTGAAGGGGATAGCGTATGCCTATAATGTAAGTTCATCCTTTGGATGAATCTAACCTAGTGATTTTTAATGAGCCCTAGGAAGGAGAAGCTCAATCTCATCATGGTGACAAGTCCAATGTCGTTAGGGTTTAATGAGTCTGACATAGGTAAAACTCAGAGTCTTTTTCATGTTTAGAGAGTTTGAGAAAGACATGGAAAAGAAAACTCCAAAGGTCCCTTTTAGTAAATTTTTCCCTCAAATTCAAAGGTAGAAAATAATATCCAAGGGAACCTATTGACGATGAAAGATCAACGTATACCATTTTCATAAATAATCTATTCCAGCCTGAAAAGGGGTAAATCTATACTAGGTAGATGACACTTCACAGCCTTTAACGAGTTCAAAGCGACAAGAGCTTGACGATATTTTCATGTTTTGAGAGTCAGAAAAGAGCATGAAAGAGGACCTCCCATTTTATTCTCTTTGACGAGTCAAAAAGGGAAAAATACCCAGCAAGCTTTTCATTTTTTATGAGTAAGAAAAGAGCTTAAAGATGACTCATCTTAGAGGAATGATTGGTATAAAGGGTAGCAACTGGTTCCAGCAATGGTGGAACTGCTCAAAACATGTAATGGTCAAGAGGTTGGCTAATAAAACCACTCATCGATGCGGTCCCTCAAGAAAGGAAAAACAACCAAGTGAAAGCATATGATTAGCCAAAGAGAGGGTGACGATGGAATGAAACAACTAAGGCTCATCTAGTAGAAATCAGCTGATAAAAACAACAATCACAAGATGTAAATTGGGTGTGGATTTATTTTTACACAAGCTTGAACGATGGAGAACTCTGCTTGGATTCGGTTTCATGTTTTCACAAGCTTGAAATGAAAAACTATGCTTGCTATAAGTTCGCATGCCCCCAGCATAATGACTAAAATTGAGGTACGTGCCCCCCAAGCTTCATTTCATTCAACTAGGTGGATGGAATGAAGGTTCATTTTCAAGATCCTAGAAAGAATCGACTGGGATTTTATGAGATCTTAATCAAAGACTTGATTTGGAATAGTGAGTTGTTTCATTTTTTAGTGAGGTTGACACATTAAAATAATTATCCTTGTACATATGTTTCATTTGTTAATGAGCTTGACACATGACAAGGAACTATGCTCACATCTCTTGTTTTATTTTTCAATGAGGTTGACATAAGAGCAAGAACTCTCCTCATTGAAACTATTCATGGACCATATGAGAACATGTCCCCCAAGAGGTCCTCCCTGGATGGAAGGAGCATGCTCTAGGATGAATACATACCATTGAGTACTAACAACAGATCGGGTTCCAATGCCCCTAGTACATGATGTATGAGACCATTTGCATGATCACCAAAGAAGGTGGAATGTCTAGCCACATAATTGACCTGTGGCGGGGAAGGTACTATTAGAAGACAAGAGCTGATAAGGGATGATGGTTGCAAAGGAGGTGCTTGGTGACCAAAGAATAACAATTGATCAATAGTCACAATTCTTCCGTTGTGTAGAAAATAGACCACACGGAAAAGTGAAGAAACAAGAGCTCCCATGACATAAATATAGTCGCATCCAAGGAGAAGATTGAAATCTAATGCACCTTGGACGACCATCATGTCAATATGGATGGTTTTACCTCCCAAAGTAATAGGGAACTTCTGAAGGATCCATAAGGGTTGACTGGTTCCTCCATCGAAAGCCAACAAATTATGAGTGACAGGCATAAGCTGTGGGGAGCGTAAAGCTTTCAAAGTAGTGGAAGGCATGAGGCTAACAGATGCATCTTCATCTAATAGAGTGCCAGTTACTACCATATTATAGGCATGTACTGTGATCTGGAAAGGCACATAATATGGAAGGTGGAAAGCTTCCAAGTGACTCCTATTGAAGGAAACAACAAAACTACTTGCTAAGGGTATCATATGATTGCCCCCATGCTCTACAGGAATAGAAGAAGGACTTTCTGAAGCAGTAGGGACAGGAGGGTAACTTTCTGATTCATGAGAATATGAAGAAATGAGAAGAACATGAGCAGTATAATCACTATGCACTTCCTAAACAAAGTGAGCAACTAGTGGTGAAACCAGCTTGACACACTCTTCGACCAATGGTTGGTCTGGAATAGACATTAGAGGGTCAAGGTTAGGAAGAGCAGGGTGGGTAAGAGATGAATCTATGTCAACCACTTTACCAATAGGGGGAGGGTTAGAAGAAAAACGTTGATAGCCAATAGGAAGTTGGGTTTCGAAGTTGTAAGTTTTTCTAAAACTTTGGAAGTTCTATCCATAAGAGGACAAAGGTGAAGAAGATGGTCTCCTTCACATAACCTACAGTGATATATAATCTTCCCTTTCTTCTTACCATTTCTAGCCAAGAGCATAACATCGACATGATCACCAGAGGTCGATGACGATGGTTGATCCAAATTTTGAGACCATACCTCCAAGACTCTGGGAATGTGAGGGCAGTCTCGAAGGAGATGATCACCCTTACACAACCAACAAGGGAATTTAATCTTCTAGGAGGGTGCATAACGTTTGCTGATAAGAGGGGCATTTGGAGTAACATTCGGATAGTCAGCCTCTCATTTAGCTGACTTCTTATTCTTCGTCTTCTTCTTCTTCTTCTTAGCCTCCTGGTTACTAGAGTTGAAACTTTCACCAGGCGTATAAGAGGAAGGTGAAGAAATAGGGGAAGAAGGTGAAGGGTGAACCTAAGAATCATCATGGTGTGATTCAAATGAAGGAGATAGTGGGGCTGGAGTCGAGACACTTAGGATTACTGAGGTTGAAAATAACTAGACAGGTAAACCAGTGGTTAACCCACGGAGGGAAAACATTGCCATATAAGGAGCATTAGTGTTTCTGAAGGAAGGAAAAGGACCATGGTTCCCTTTTGAGGGTAACCCTTGACTGGTAGACTTCGGAAATGTTGCCATTGGAATCGACTCTAAAGAATCACAAAGGAAATCAACTATTACCAAGAATGTTTCGTGGGAAGTTAATTTTAGAACATTCAAACAAAACTTTGTCTTTTCATGTTTTAAGAGTCGAGAAAAGGACGAAAGGTGAATCTATCGCTTTCAATTGGAAACAAGCTCAAAAGGATAAGTGCTCAGATGATCCTTTTACTTTTAAAGAGTTGAGAAGGAACAAAAGTGACTATGGATTTCTAGGCAAGAAGTTTACCAGACAAATCATAAAACTACATATACGCCTTGGTAATAAAATGAAAGAGAAATGACCAAGGACTCCCCATTCGACAATCAATCTTCCTGAATGCTGTGATTGGTGCGTTATGAATCATAAGGTGGTAGACTTGACTTCTTATGGATAATAGGATGATAACCTATTGGGGTCTCCCAATATATATGCGATGGTATAAGGAGCACAAATCCATACTAGCATTTATTGTATCACAAAAGGAGGAATCACCCAACGTTAATGAAAATAATAGGGACTAGGTTTAACAACGTCGGAACATGTCTCTAGCCTATACCTCTAGATTTGTGAGCATTAGGTTCCAATGCGTTTTTGAGTTCATTCAATAAATTTTAATAGTTAATATTGAATTGAGTCTCGATTTTAAGGCCTTATCGAATGTATCTTTAACACTCCTAGAATGCAACTAAATGAGAAAAAATACCATTCTCATTGGATGAACAACTAGCTAAGGAAGAGTGAGAGGTTCAATGCATAACAACTGAATGGAAATCAAGAAAACCAATCAAAGAAAAAGTACAATTCTACCATTTATTCAAACTTGCAAGCAATCTAAACAAGAAAGAACGAGAAACACACTTTTTTCTTTTCAATGTCTTAATCTCAAGAATCTACTAATGCAAAAATCGTCTTTCAAACCTTAATACAAAATGAATGAATTTTTTTTATTTTCTTGAATAAATGATAAGAAACTACATGCACAAATGAATAAAATATGCTAAACTAAAGAAACAATCCTTTTTTACAAAATTGGAAAAGTGTCTCATTGACTGGGAAGAAAAGTGATTTATGTCAAGCGAAAGAAGGAGACCGAACGAATAAGACAAGGAAGTTCGGTGACCAAACACATACACGAATCAAGAGGATGACAAACAACAAAAAAGAAGAAGCGTCAATCAACAAGAGAGATTTTACCAAGCAGAGTCTAAAGATCTCAATGAATGAGTGACCGAAGCAAGCCAAGCAGTGGAGAAACCCTAGGGTATTTAGGTCACACAGTTCAAGAGGGAGGATTTGAAAAGACTTAAAAACTGGAATAAAAAATCCTAAAAACCAACACTTTTGACACAACAAAGAGGAGCCAAAAAATCTCTTAGGACAAAACACACTAGCCGATCAACCAAACAAACCTCAAAATTTGAAACTTACAAGAATCATCGCAAGTAAAACACTAGCAACATGCACTGACAACAAATCGTCGCACCTCTCTAACCAAGCACTTTGCGACATCATCACGAAAGTACATCAATTAGCTACGTCGAGCTAATTTTAGGCCTCAGCTTGACTGTTAGACAATTTATTCGTGCCGTACAGTAAAAGGTGAAACCCAAAAGACAAGAAAATGTGACTACTTTACAACCGTTAGGAAATAAACAACGACAACCCAGAATCCAAACCAAAAAATGAAAGTTGGACTGGAACAGCGCTAGATCTATCACTCAGAAGGGTTGGAAGGCTATAGAAGTAGTCTAACAGCTTCCAAAATGAAGTATGCTACCCAAACAATAAGGAATACAATTAACCAACAAATCCAATCAACACAAAAGACAAAAAACAAAAGACAAAAGACAAGTCCCTAGTATGGTCGCCAACCTGTGACACAGGTAACTTCCCTCTACAGACAGATGCAACCCCTTTAGCCCTAGAGTGGGTCTAGTCACTGCACAAACAATACCAAAGCAAATTTCCTTAGAACGTTGGTGTTATGAAGGCCTACCTTCAATCCAATGTTCGATGAAGTCCTCGTCGTGTTTCTCCAGCTCTTGCTCTTCTAGTTGCTCATACCTGAAAACAACATGTAGAGAAACACCATAAATGCAATAGAAAACGACCAAACAATCTACTTGAAGATTCAAGGAACCTCCACCTATCGACATACAATTTAACACATGATATAGGAAACAAGATATTTATTTGTATTAATATAAATCAAAGTAAAACTTACAACTGAGCCTTGATGTCATAAGCCTCCTTGAAGGGTCCTGTCAGTATGTCTCCGTAAGCATTTACTTGTGAACCGTCTCCCAAGGGAACATATGACTCTCTCTTCTATCCAAAAGGGTTGATGCTAGAAAGATCTCAAGCCAAATCTACTCAAACATCTCTCAAATCAAAATACAAATGAGGCTACTTCCACACTCCAATAATGCTCTTTACCTCTACTTCTCTCTTAGAAACTTGGAAATATCAAATTACATCTAGCTATCATCCAGTTACATCCAAGCTAGATAATATCATTCATGGAGGAGAAATCTATAGGAGGGAGAGGTCCCGTAAGAGAAGGAAGGAAGAGCTTATCTCTTAGGGAGGTTGCACAAAAGTTGGAACAACTATCCCAAAGGAGAAAGGCGAGCTCAACTGACACAAAAATCAGCCGTAGGATTGCCCATGAAGCAATGTCATCTCAAAGTTTTGACGAGTTATTGAAAAACTTGCCAAATATGGCTCGTCTCGGGTGCAACATAGGGACAGAGCAAAGACTTCGCTAGGGCTAGTGTTAACTTGACCATCTTCACAATAATGACAATTTTTGACTCGTGACGACCCAAAAACTTAGGTAAAAAGGGTCTTCTTTAGGGATAATGAATTGAGACACTCTTCCTGAGATTGCAAGGAAGGTAATGACACATAATTGGCAACATGACAAAGCACATATGTCGATAACATGGACGGGAAGTATCCAGGATTAGGGAATCTAGAGTCAATGAAAAATTACTGTGTAACATGCCCTCACACCCAAGATTTGGGGTTTCCACCCAGTATCCAAAATTTCGGGTTTCTATGTCACACCCTGGTGCCCAAACCTAGGGAAACATGGGGTTTTCATGTCGCGCCCCGACGCCCAAACCTACGAAAACTTGGGGTTTCCATGTCACGCCCCGATGCCAAAACTCAGGGAAACTTGGGGTTTCCATGTCACGCTCTGGTGCCCAAGCCTGGGAAACATGGGGTTTCCATGTTGCACCACGACCGAAACTAGCGGTGGTCAAGTCTGGGGAACTTGGTGTTTCCATGTCCCGCCCTTGATGGAATTGTAGGTTTCCATATTTTACGACACGATGGAAACTTGGGATTTTAAAGAAAGCCCCAATGTGGGGAACTTGGGTTTTCGATGATGATGGAAACTAGCTAGCAAGTCTAGGGAACTTGGGTTGTTTCAAAACTTCTTCCCAAGTCTATGGAACTTGCAGTTTCCATGTCACGGCGTGGCTGGAACCACTGACGAAAGCCACCCAAGTCTAGGCAACCTGGGGTTTCCATGTCTTGCCCTAGTGTGGGGAAATTGGGGTGTCCATTTCATGGCACGATGGAAAATTCTACCCAATTTTGTGGACACATGGAGTTTCCATTTCACGTCACGACAAAAATTGCTACCCAAGTCTGGAAAACACGGGCTTCCCATGTCGCCCTGCGACTAAAACTGTTGCACAAGTCTGGGGAGCTTCGAGTTTCCATGTCATCACGTGAGAGGGAATGACCACAAAATTCTGGGGAGCTTCAGGTTTCCATGTCATAATGCGACAGGGAATAGTTTCCAAAGTCTAGGGAGCTTCATGTTTACATGTCATCGCGCGACAGGGAACGACCACCTAATTCTACTGAACATGGGGCTTTCCATTTCATGGCATATGTCGGAAACCACCAAATTATGGGACACTCGGATCTTCCATGTCTCACCACGGTATAAAATGCAACCTCGGTGCAGGGAACTTGAGTTTCCATGCCATAGAACGATAGAGAACCTCCCAAGTCCGCGGAACCTGGGGCTTCTATTTTGTGGCATGAGGGAAACTACCTAGTTCCCGGAACCTCTGGGTCTCCATCTTCCACCTAGGTGAAAACCGTGGCCCTGGTGCAGGGAACTTGGGTTTCCATGTTGTAACATGACCAAAATCACCCAACTTTATGGAACTCATGGTTTCCATGTTCCAGCATGATGAAGAACTGCCCATGTCTTGTGAACTCGAGGTTTCCATTTCACGGCAGGGTAGAAACTGCTTACTTGGTCTGTCTTTGGAACTTGGGGTTTCCATGGATTGTTGTGATGGAAGCTATCCATGCACGATGGGCGAGTCACTGGTGGAAGGCGAGAGGGTGACCCGTGCTGGGTTCCGAGATGAAAGAGGTGACCATGTGCAGATGATTTAGGATGCGAGCAGGTGTGCGACATGTGACAATAGGTGTAATCGGCTAAGTGTTGGAGTCGACCCATGCATTTGATGATGCACATGAAGGGACGCGACAATTCGTTGGAATAGAGTGTGTTGAGGTTATGTTGTAGGTCAGTTGGGCATGCATGATGATGGAGCCGAACCTTTTTATCCCCGAGAGACACAGTCCATGGTCGAAAGGATGTATATAAGTAAGGAGGATGGCATTTGACTAAGGGACATCGAACACAGACTTCCACATGACTTCCACATTGTAGGACAGGTGCAAAGGAAGGAGTTGGGCAAAAACATAAGGAAGGGAAGGTCAGAGGTGAAAGGGCTGCATCGATGGGTAGATTGCAATGGATGAGTCAGAGTTGGATAGGGTAGATAGGCAAAGCAGGCCGGGTTACCAACCGGGGTAGGCAAGCTACACTGCGTGCGGGCCATGCACCTTCACTATGGCCCGCACTGATGAGTAGATTTTTGGTGCAACAAAATGGAAATTCGAGTAGACATGTGACATACTTGGGCACAAGTGACACCAGTCAAAGTTTAGGTGTGGAGTTGTGCCATACATGCCATGGGAAATGCAGTATGAGCACATAGAATAATGGGATGAAAGAATAATTCAAGAAGATAAATTGATGATAAGTTATTTCCACTGCATTTTTAAGAACAATTATTGGGAAATTGACTGAGTGTTGAGGTAGATGCAAAACGTGTACTCAAGTATTAGTAAAAGGAAAAAGCATGGTGTGTCGCACCCGCTCAGGTGTGGTTGAAAGGCTACCACTAGGATAGGGGCGTGACATGGGGTCTCCTAGTCCCTCCTTGACAAAAATTTCCAAATTGTGGGGAACCCGTGGTTTCCATGTCCTGCCTTGTCGAAAGCCTCCCAAGTGCAGGAAATTTGGGGTTTCCATGTCTCATTGTGATGAAAATCACCCAGGTATCCCTCCCATGATAGAAGTCATGGCCCAAGCACATAGACATTGAGTTTGCAACCTCACATCAAGAAAAAGGCTTAGTTGGTCAAAAGAATGAAGGTTTCTTCATTATTAAAGGATCCCACTAAGGATCGAAGGTTGGAGTCTCTTCTAGAGCTAGTTTACCAAGGACTATCAAAAGTTGAAACAAGGACGAAGTGTTGGGGAACGAAGTGCTGGAGAAATAAAGTGCAGAGAGGAGGAAGGACTTGACTTATGCTTGGAGGATATTCTTGTCAAGGGTCTACAATTTGACATTGATTAATCAAAATCTTTAGTAACCAAAATTTACGAATGGGTTTTCCTCTCTGAGAGAGAGAGGTTTTTCCCTGGCACAAAGCCAACATCTTGTGTTCTTGTTCTTATGTTTTTGGCACCAGTTTGATGAAGTAAACACACATGCATTAATAAGAAGTGAAGAAGTTTAAGATAACAAGATAAATTGTAAAAGAGCTTCACAAATTTTTATCAAGTCTAGAAGAATCCTACTATACCTCATTGCCCCAGATTCTTCAACATGGTATCAAAGCTAAGGTGACACATAAAGGATATGGAATCTCAAGAACATCTACAAGGTTTAGTCATCAAGCCAAGAAGTATCAACCACATCAAGGACAAGAAGGTATACCATCTATCATTCATCAAGGAAGACTACAAAGCAAGAAGAAAATCCTTGTATAAAGGCACCTACAAGAAGAACAAATCAAAGAGGGGCCTACATCAAGCTACGCCATCTTAAAAAAGAAAATGTACTATGAGTGAATTCATCGGGAAAGTCCATTTGAAGAAAGTAACTTGAAGAACATCAAGATTGAAGGAAGGAAAGCCATCAAGCCTTCACGAATAAATCAAGTTCACTACATATTAAACTCTATCAAGTAAGTATATGTCCCCTTCCGAGTATACCTCAATGTCTTTTTTCAAGGAAGGTAACAAATTGGTTGGGACGACTACATGTCCAAAGTCCAATGATTTGGATGAAAGGAATATGGACGCTACAAAAGGAATTGTCCTAAACTTAAGAAGGACAACAACAGCAAGAGAAAATGGGAAGAAGCTCATGTAACTCAAGAAGTGAAAGAAGAAGACAAGAAGCAGAAAAAGGGAGATCCTCCAGATCTCTACTATGACTAATTCAACCTCTTTTATTAAAGTCTTCTTTCCAAGTTTTGAGTATTATAGGATCATATAGAAATAGAACAGATTGCATGGTTAAATATACCTTCTAGAATATAGGAGCATGGTGTAGATAGAGCTCAATATATTCCTATAGAAGGAGCATACCTATTGTAGGACATCATCCACAATGAAAAAATGATTGATCATGATTAAAATGCTTAGAAGACCTCCATCATCATAGGAAGAAACATTTACATGATAAGGGTCTTCAAGATCCTTTGATAGAATCTTCAAAGGAAGGTTTGTAGTTAAGCACAAATATCTCATTGGGAGTCCCACTTATGGGATTCAACAAAGGATGATATACACGCGAGAGAAAATGAAGCAAGAAAGGCTACACCAATTGAGGAGAACTATCAAATAAATTCGAGATTATAAAATAATAATCAAGATGAGGTATGTATGCATCAAAGTTTAAGTCATGTCATCATATATATTGGATTATGGAAAAAGTTCTAGAATCAAGATCATGAATGAAAATATCTCTTTCCTCAACGATATGCTCAGAGGCATGTACTACAGTGCAATAAAGGTCAACATGAATAAGTGCTCTTATATGGGGTATAAGGTGGTTGACTAATCAATCGAAGAAGAATCAAATGAAGAAACAGATCAAGCATGTGAAGAACATCATGATCATAAAGAACCATTATCTGACTAGATTCCTCAACATCTCTCGAATGAAGGCATGGAAACTTTGACAAAGGAAGAAAAATATCAAAGCACCCTTGACACCTACGAAGGCCTTGGATATAGTAAGGTGTAGATAACCGATTAAACTCTACAAAGATGTCATGATTAAGAAGTCATCCAACAAAAGAACCATTTGATGTTGAAGCGAGATCATGATGAAGTCATGAAGGGCTACTAAATAAAAGTATGGGAACAAGAAAGCACAGTTAAGAATCCATGTGATAAGTATTATGAAGCATATACAACATGACAAAGGAGTAGCTAGATGAAAAAAGGACCTAATATATATCAAGAAGGACACTTTCCATGAATGAAGCAGCGAAATGACAAACCAAGAGGGAAAGTGAGTGATGGTCGGTACCCTGACAAGAAGAAGCTCAAACATAGACTTCATGACATCAAAGGAAAGAAGGATATCAAGAAGCTAAAGGACCCACGAAGAAGAAGTTGTTGATGAATGGACAAGTCCCTAGCTAAGAGGGAGTTCTAACAAGTTACAAACTACAAAGGAGCTTGGGCAAATTCCTTGTCAAGGGAAACTTGGGCATGTATCCCTAAATTAAGGGAAGGAAATAGACACAACATTCTTGTCTTCACTTGGAAAGAAAGAATGGTAGGATTGGGTAATAAACTAGCATTTGATTCTATTTGAGGATGTGTGGGGCATCCAAGACAAGAGTAGGTAAGAGGACCAATATTATTTAAGGGTTGGAAACCCAAGACAAGAATTTTCCTAGAAGGTCATACTCAGGGAACACCTAGGTGGGTATGTACCTTGAGAGACAATGACTAACGTCTTTATAAGCCATTGGTCTCACCAGCATTGTGCTTTGACCTTATGAGATATGAAGCTATTAGTCAAGGCCTTGCTATGAACAATGTTGGCTATTATGAAGCTATAATAGATGGATTTCCAATCTAGTTTCTCTTATGTGAATTATTCAAGCTTGAAAAATAGCCAAACACCTTTTAATGATTTATGAATACCTCCCTAGTTAAGAGGGGGTGTTGAAGAAAGTGTGACTAGGTTCAGTCTTCATAAATTTACTTTTTGTAGTTTTTATTGTTTCAAGAAAATAAATAAATATATATATATTATTATATATAATATATATATATATATAATATATATATAGCTATATTATATAGATATTATATTATATTGAATGAGATTCTTGCTCATTGAAATAGGCCTAGCACATGTTAAAGTGCTATAGGTGAGTCGAAGAGTCAAAATAAAATGTTGAATACTTTAAGGGCATGTTACACCAAGTATATTTATGTATTAGAGTCAAAGATATTCCTACCCTCGTGCCCTCGTTTGGGTTGTACACCCATGCAAACCCTAAATTTTGTTCGAGCAGGTCAGGTCGTGTTGTGTCGTGTCATGTGTGGGTGCCCGGGCACATATGGCCATGATGAAAATGCTAAGCTATGACCGCCCATGTTTCTTTCGCATGTTAGTGCGTCCCATTTTCCTGACAATCCCTCGTGCTTCCGTTTAGGTCGTGCACACATGGAACTCCAAATTTTGTTGGGGTGGGTCGGTTCATCTCATGTGTGGGTGCCCATGCAAACACGTTTGGGCAGCTTGGGTTGGCTCACCTAGGGTAGGTTTGGTCGTGTTGTGTCATGTGTGGGTACCCAGGCACACGTGGCCATGCCAAAAATGCTAAGTCTTGACTGCCTGTGTGTCTTCTGAACGTTCGTGCAGCCCGTTTGCCCGACACTCCCTCATGCCTTCGTGCGAGTCATGCACCCATGGAAACCCAAAATTGCGTTCCGGTCATGCACTCATGGAAACCCCAAATTTCGTTCGGGTCATGCACCCATGGAAACCATAAATTTCATTTAGGTCATGCACCCATGAAAACCCCAAATTTCGTTCGAGCGGGTTGGGTCGTGTTGTGTGTGGGTGCCTATGCAAACATGTTTGAGAGAGTCAGGTCAGCGCATTTAGAGTGGGTTGGGTCATGTCGTGCCTTGTGTGGGTTCTTGGGCACACGTGGTCGTGCCAACAATGCTAATATGTGACTGCTTAAGTGCTTTTAGAACATTCATCACACTTGTTTGCTTGACACTCCCTTGTGCCTTCATTCGGGTTGTGCACCCATGGAAACCCCAAATTACATTCAGGTGGCTTGGATCATGTCGTGTGTGGGTGCCCATGAAAATTCGATCGGGTGGTTCAGGTCGGCTCACCCAAGGCTAGTTGGGTCGTTTCGTGCCATGTATGGGCGCTCAGGCACACGTGGTCGTGCCAAAAATGCTAAGTCATGACCACTCGTGTGTCTTTTGCATGTTCGTTCGACCCGTTTGCTCGACTCTCACTCATGCCTTCTCTCAGGGCATGCACCCATGGAAACCCCAAATTCCATTCAGGTGGGTCTGATTGTGTCATGTGTGGGTGCCTGTGAAAACACATTGGGTCGGTTCGCCCAGGGTGGGTCAGGTCACAACTTGCCATGTGTGGTTGCTCGAGCAAACGTGGCCATGCCAAAAATGCTAAGTCATTACCACCTACGTGTCTTCTACACGCTCTTACGGACCGTTTTCCTGATGCTCCCTCGTGCCTTCATTCGGGTCGTGCACACAAGGAAACCCCATATTTCATTTAGGTTGGCTCAACCAGGGCCGTTTGAGTCGTATCATGCCATGTGTGGGTGCCTGAGCAGATGTGGTCGTGCCAAAAACGTAAGTCGTGACCACCCATGTGTCATCTACACATTTGTGCAGCCCATTTCCTCGACGCTCCCTCATGCCTTCATTCTAGTCGTGCACCCATGTAAACCCGAAATTTCATTTTGTCGAGTTGGCTCATGTGATATGTGGGTGCCCGTGCAATTTCTTATGGTTGGGTCGGGTCAGGTCGGGTCGCTTAGGGTGGGTTGCGTCGTGAGGTGTGAGGGCACCCATGGCACACGTGCCCATATAAAAAATGCTACATTGTGACTGGGCATGGGCCTTATGCACATTCGTGTGGCCTGTTTGCCCGGCTCTCCCTTGTGCCTTCATTTTGGTCATGTGTGGGTGCCCATGTAAATGCGTTCGGGCGGGTCATTTTCCGTGTAAACTTGTTTCGGCGGGTTGTTTGAGGGCGACTGTGTAAACTTGTTCAGGGGGGTCATTTGAGGGCACTCATGTAAACTCGTTCGAGTGGGTTGTTTACCATGTAAACTCATTTGGGCGAGTCATTTGAGGGCGCTTATGTAAATGCATTTGCATGGGTCGTTTTCCATGTAAACTCCTTCGGGCGAGTTATTTGAGGGCACCCGTGCAAACTCATTTGGGTGGGTCGTTTGATGGTGGCTATGCAAGTTCATTCGGGTGGGTCATTTGAGGGCGCCCATGTATAATCGTTAGGGCTGGTCATTTGCCATGTAAACTCATTCGAGTAGGTCATTTTCCATGTAAACTCATTTGGGTGAGTCGTTTGAGGGTGCCCATGTAAATTTGTTCGGGCGGGTCATTTGAGGGCACCCATGTAAACTTGTTCAGGCGGGTTGTTTGAGGCTGCTCATGTAAACTCATTTGGGAGGGTCATTCTATGTGAGGGCGCACCTAGGCAGACATGCCCGTATCAAAAATGCTAAGTTGTCATTGGGGGTGGGCCTTTTTCACATTCATATGGCGAGTTTTCCTGCCTTTCCCTTGTGCCTCTGTTTCGGTCATGTGTGGGCGCCCATGTAAACTTGTTCAGGTGGGTTGGGTCGTGTCTTGTGAGGGTGCCCATTTAAACTTATTCAGTAGTGTTGGGTCGAGTCATGTGAGGGTGGCCGTATAAACTCATTCAGTTGGGTCAAGTCGTGTCGTGTGAGGGCATGCCAAAGCACATGGGCCTGTGTCAAAAATGCTAAGTTGTGACCCGGTGTGGGGCTTGTGCACATTCGTGCGGTGTGTTTGCCCAATGCTCCCATGTACCTTCATTTTCCATGTAAACTTATTCAGGCAGGTCATTTGGTCAGGTCGTTTCGTGTGAGGGCACACCCGGGCACACGTGCCCGTATAAAACAATTCTTAAGTTGTGACCTGGGGAGGGCCTTGTGCATGTTCATGCAGGTTGTTTGCTCGCCTCTCCCTTGTGCCTTCATTTCAGTCATCTATGGGCGCCCATGTAAACTAGTTCAGGTTGGATGGGTCATGTCGTGTGAGGGTTCCCATGTAAACGTGTTTAGTCGTATCGAGTCGGGTCATGTGAGGGTGCCCATGTAAACTCGTTCGGTCGGGTCATTCTATGTGAGGGCGTGCCCAGGCACATGTGCCCATATCAAAAATGCTAAGTTGTGACCAAGGGTGGGCCTTGTGCAAGTTCGTGTAGCTTGTTTTCCCGACTCTCCCTTGTGTTTTTATTTCAGACGTGTGTGGGTACTCATGTAAAATCATTCGGGAGGGTCGTTTGTCGTGTAAAATTGTTCGAGCAGGTGATTTTCCATGTAAACTAGTTCGAGCGGGTTGTTTTCCATTTAAAATCATTTGGGTAGGTCATTTTCCATGTAAACTCGTTCAGGCGGGTCGTTTGAGGGTGCTCCTGTAAAATCATTCTGGAGGGTAGTTCGCCATGTAAACTCATTCAGGCAGGTTGTTTGAAGGTGACCGCATAAACTCATTCGGGTAGATCATTTGAGGGTGCCCATGTAAGCTCGTTCAAGAGGATCATTTTCCATGTAAACTCTTTTTGATGGGTCATTTGAGGGCGGTGATGTAAACGTTTTTGGGTGGGTCATTTTCCATGCAATCGCATTCGGGCATGTCATTTGAGGGCAGCCGTGTAAACGCGTTTGGGTGGGTCATTTGTGGGAACCCATGTCATGCACGCAGTCAGGTCTTTAAGTGTGAGGGCACACTTTCCCATATAAAAAATGCTAAGTTGTTACCCAAGGTGGGCCTTGTGAACGTTCATGTGGCTCATTTTCCCTCCTCTCCCTTGTGCCTTCATTTCGGTCATGTGTGGGCACCCATGTAAACTAGTTCAGGTAGGTTGGGTCATGTTGTGTGAGGGTGCCCATGTAAACTATTGGCTTGTTAGGGCCTTACCCAGGTTCAAAGGTGATTTAGCCAAACAAATCCTGGTACTACTGGCCCTTTTGGTAATAGTCTGCAAAGCGTGGACTAAGGTCCCACTTGAGGTAGTATGGGAGGGTGCTAGAACTAGGTTTCCACACCCTTGAGATGTCTGATGGGTTCAAGTGGTCTGCAGTTTGACCCTGCACACACATTACTATGCCCACTTACCCATGCCTCACAACTTGAGAGGTTGCCTTCACACAGTCCTACTCAAGGGTTGAATGTTGTTATTACCCAAGTCTTACGAGTGTTCCACTCTTAGCCCAATCACAAGTTTTAAGTTATACTATAATAATATAAGTTATTCATACAAGTGCGTGTAGTAAATAAATAGTGTAGTCATAATCTAGATCAAACATGCAATAAGTCAAGACTAGATACAGATAATTTAGATAAAACTTCTATTTATTATTCTCTTCTTCGGTTACAGACTCGACTCTACCCTGTGCACTCACTTGCAGTGGTTCGTGCACTTAGCTGCGGACTACTAGGCCTCTGTGCACTCAGCTGTAGAGCCTTTTCCTACTCTACAACCCAAGACACACTTAGCTACTCAAACTCTTACTTTTATTTGCTATGCTTCTATGCCATTATATTCTCCATTTCTTTTCTTTTACATTTAGAGCCTCACTCTATTTATACAATCCCATGGTCTGCAGCTGACATTACATCCAAAACTAGGGCAGACAACCCTATGACTCTAACATACTTCCTCACCCGCAATTCGTGGGGCTTTAAAAAATAATTTGGTCAAAACATGGGCTTTGAGCCCCAAAACATGCCTTGAGGGGATTCCATGTTCAACAGGCCCCCAACACAAACACCTTGACTCATCCTTGAGTCACTTTGTTGGCGCAGGGATCTTGGCATGGACTTCCTTCAACTGTCCTTACATTGTGCTGATGTTGATAGCACACTGAGCCGCTGCTTGTTGAATTTGTTGCATCCTCTGTTTTAAGACCTATGTGTTTGGGGCGCTTCTCTACATTAATGTGTGCATCCCTTGTATATGTGTGAGATTTCCTTCGATGTTTTCCGTGATAGTGAAAGACTCGTCGATCCACAGTTGGATATGCTCTTTGAGAACTACCTCTTTATGTCACGCCGTGTCCACTTGCTCCTTCAGTACCTTCTCTTGCTGCTCCTCGCAAGCCGCTGAGTGAGGACTATTGTCTACGCAGTTCCTCGGACACTATTGTACTGTTGTTGGAGTTCTTACGCCTCTGTCTCTAGGTGTTGGATGTTGGGGTCCTCTTGTAGGTTGTGATAACCTCAAGTGCTTTCTCCAACAAAGTAGTATAATCCTTCACTTCACCTCCGATTTCTTCCAGTCCCACTACAATAGCGCTAGCTCAATGTTATCTAACTTCTGGGGGAGTGGAAGGTTGCGCCTTTAACCATAGTGCAATGATCTGATGATTCAACTCCAGCTGAACCATGGTCATTTCGTCCCTAGCCTCACAGACTCCAGTTGTCAGCCTATGGTTCCGCACTTCTACTGGTAGATCTACTGGGATGGCCAGCTCCAAAACGTGTCTGCAAGCATCATCTACCACCCGCTCCAATTGTTAATTTTGTGACACCAATTCATCATGCTACAAGCTGAGCTATTCTATGTTTATCTTTTGTTTTCTAAGAACTTAGATCACGTGGCCCTCCCAAGCACGTAGCTTTGCCATTATCCCATCTTGTAGCAGATACAGTGTTTCCCATAGAAGGGTAGCCAGATTAAGGCCAAGGCCTTTCATCATGCTAACTAATAATCGATCCATCTCATTTGATGACACTAGAGCTTCCTCTGGCAACACTATGGTGTTCTCCATCCATGCGCACAACATCTGCTCTGTTGCTGAAGTTCCTAATGTGACGTGGGTTGATAGGGTACCTTCTTGAGGGGGCACACCTATAACTCTTGCAGCTGTACTCTGAGGGCCCCCAA
Source organism: Pinus taeda (assembly GCA_000404065.3). NCBI lineage: Eukaryota > Viridiplantae > Streptophyta > Pinopsida > Pinales > Pinaceae > Pinus > Pinus taeda. Next base: position 74,594 of record APFE030500038.1, on the reverse strand, counting down.
CATAGTTTAGTGCTCCTGCATAAACTATCGAATGGCCTTGTTTGTGACATTTCTAACTGTCTCGCTGATGTCATGTAGATCACCTTCAGTTAACATGATCTTGTCAATTGCCAATTTCGAGGCCTTGACCTTCTTCCTCGGTCCTGCGCATTCTCTCGTGTGTGGTCACTTTAACTGGGTGGGTGTGGTTCCTAGGTCCATGCTCCCTTCTACTATTTCTGATTCCTCTTTCTCTTGCTCCTATGAGGTTGCTTGGCCCTTTTCCACCTTCTTAGTCTCTTCCTCTGCCACCTGTGATGCTGCTGCTGCTTCTACAATGTTCTTCTACTTGGTGGCTTTCTCTGTCACTTTGCGCGCTGCCCTTACCTCAGCAGTGATTGTTTCCTTCCACCTTTTCTTGGCTAATTGTGTGACGCGTGGCTTGGAATCATACTCCTTCTTTTGCGCTGCCACCTTCTAAAGCTCTGCAAGGTCTAGGGCATGCCATTCTGGAGGCCATGTCTCCAAGACAGTGAAGATGGCATCATCAATGGCTATAAAAGGGAGCTTCATCCACTACTACGTTGTATTCTTGCACGCCTTGATGTATACATTATGCATGTTAGCTTTGACTTCTGCAAACTCTATAGAAAATTGTACATCGTAGGTGATAGGCATGGCCTCTCATTGATCCACATCTAGATGCTCATCTCCATTAGCACCCAAAAAATTTTGGTGTCACGTATCCTCTTCGCATCCTTCGTGACCCAGAGAGAAGCATACTTTGCAGCCTCTAGTAAGTCTCTCTCAATGTTGGGGAATTGACTATCTTCTGGTAGTTCCTCTGCTATGAGCACGATTGATAACAACAACAACACATAGTGGAAGGTTTTACTCTACTCCTGGGCTTCGCGACAATTTTTCAAAAATTCCGCGTAGAGGAATTCAGACCAACTGAACTAGACCCCCTCCTTACACTGCTTGGCCAGTGCGACCATCGGCCCCGATACCTCATCAGCGAGACACTTCATCATAAATTTTCCGACCAAGATTTGGTTGCTACGTGTACCCCTTTATCCTTAATGTTGGAGATGGTGTAGCCCCTCTTCTTCTTCTCCGACTTGTATTTTGTCTTCATGGCTTCTGCAAGGGCCAAATCACTACCCTTTCCTTTGGCTATGGTTGCGGGGTCCTTTCCTTTGCAGGGGAGCCAAGAAATGTGGTGAATTAGGTCTATCATGATGGGGATAGGCTCCTCTAGCCATAGATATCCATCATGCCCCCGACAGAGTGATTTCCTAATGAAAACAATTGTGATTGGCGTGTGGTGGAAATGTGGTATCCATAGTAAATTCAGCAGCCTGGCCTTTTCCACACCATGCAGCCACTTCGGCGGCTCTAATGTTGTCACCACCCCCTTACTATTTTTCTTCATGAGGTTCCCATTCTGTAGGTGGGGCAACTTCTTACAGTCAGTGAGGTCACAATCTTCAAACTTCACGGTTGGCACGCAACCCAGGTGCATGCCTTCAAACACTATATCATCTGGGAGGAATGGGGTCTAGAGTTAACTCTTGGTTTCATCCAGGTCCTTTGGAACTTTGGTCTTCCATTTCCGCGGAGGGACATATGCGGTCAGTTTTGTTGCAGGCGTGTAGGTTGAATATCCTCCTCCATGTCTTCATCTTCTTCTATTGTGATGATAAGGGCTCGAAAATGTTCTTCTCCCTCATTTGTGTCGACCGTTTCCCCCAATTCTGATCCATTAATGCTTTCTTGGTGGCAGATTTTCCCAAATCTTTCCCATAAATCTCTTCTGAAATTCCCGCTGCTTGCTCCATTTGACCTCAAATCGAGCATTCCATCATGAATAGTGACTTCAACAGTCATTTTCTGGCCAACCCATGTGGTAGCGCAGCCCTCTGTGCATGGTCGTGGACCCTGTGATGCTCTGCTTTTGCACGCATCCCCAATATCACGCAACTCTCGGGCATAATAGTTTATAGTCCCGCACTTCCTTTCAACTACCTAGAGTGCTAAGACTATCCTTGCCACGACTAGTTAGGTGGTCGCACCATCCATGTGGGGCTTCATCCCATCCTCCACCATGGTTCACGGAGAATCCCCACATTCCATTATTATGGTCGGCATCACGCACTTTACCACTTGCAGCACGCTACCCTAGTCGCTATGCCTGGCGATATACGGTTCAAGCCAAGGCAATAGACTAGCCAGTTCATGCCAATAGTTCGCAAACTTGTTAGTATGATTGTACGCACCTTGCCTTACCATCTTATGTTTTTTGATGAGAAACACATCCTTTATCTCATCTTCCAGCTTCTAGACCTTAGCGTCCATCAAAGCACTTTTCTTCCTTAATCATACCATTTCTTTTTCAAGTTCACGAAGTCTAAAGTTTCCTCGTCTGATTTCTTTTGCAAGTCCTATGTGTTTTATTTCTCGCAGCTATTTGATTCCTTCATTTTGAGCTTTGTAAACCATTGTATCTGTGGGTGCTGCTATGCATGGAGTAGGCTTTGCATGCTCCATAGGGAATACAACCCATGCTTCATACTTTGGCTTTGGAAGTTCTTGCACAGTCAGGGTTTTGCACATGGTCCAATAAGTCCATAGAACCATTGGTACGCGTAAGTCCCAGTCAATGCATCTCACATGGAGGACCATGTTTAGCACTTCTCACACCTTTTCAGAGGCTTATTTGCATATAATCTTTGGCATGCTTGGTCTTATCATACTTCATGGTTCGTTCCCTTGTCTTACCCGCTCCTGCTTGTTGTTCATGCTTACTATTGTGAGGACAGTGTGTGTTCGTGCAGGCTACGTACCATACACCTGTACCCATCTAGAAAGGTGCGTGCCCAGGTTGTTTCATCCATCATACCCGGCATCCATTCATATTCGAGGGTTTCCAAGGTTATGAGCATCATCCTTCTACATTCCCACCAGTCCTCAAAATTCTGTTGGTGTGTACCCCACCACCTTGCAGGCATAGCACGTAGTGCCCATTTTAGAGCATCAAAATGTTGTTGTTCTAGTACTTCTCTTTTAAATTTGTTCAAGAAATCATCTACTGCAGTTAGCCCATCATTCATATGTATATCTCTTTCTTCTGTTGTTACATAGTGTAGTGACTTTATCATCATATTGCAATTGAGTGTGGTTACCTCGTGCAACCGATTCTACCATCGTTCTATCTCCTCATCCAAATATGATGTGTAGGACCTTTCACGCTCCCACGAAATCCTGCCATCTGCTGTAGGATCCACCCAATCATATTCCCAAGTATTTATCTAGTAGATATAGTCTAGATCATCATCACTCTCTTCATCGCACACTGGCTATATGTAGCGCAATCCTTCCACGGGATCTAAAGGTACCACTACGTGCAGTGACGTTTTCTCAAAATTCATCTTGCGCTTCTTTAGATTTATCACTCTGTTCATATCAGTAGCCCAATCTATTTCTAGTAGCACGAGACAGGGATTGCTATCATCAACAATCTCTATCACTTTGAAATATGCAAGCGCGCTCACACCTTCGATGTCTATCGTTATTCCCTGTAATCTCCCCATCGGTAGGATCTTTTGTTGGTTCACCATTCTCAATTGAATAGGAGACCATTGCAATGTGGGTCTCCCCATGTGTTCCCATGTTTACCTTGGAAATATATTCATGTCCAATCCTAAATACAAAATCACTAGATGCATTTAATATTCCCTGATTTGCATAGTCAATCTCATTTCCCTTCTTGTTCATGTCGTGTGCTTCCCAAGCTTTCGGACTACGTGCAGTTCTCTTGATCCAGCACATCTAGTGATGAGTTCTTGCAGTTGCTTCACAACCTTTCTATCATGCAGTATCTTCATGCATGTCTCCAAAAAGGTAGTAAGCGTTGATGGGTCCATCTCTGGTTCTAGTTTTTCCTTAATACCTAAAGTGGAGGCCTCCGTGAAGCTCTTCTTAGCTTCAATGAATGTGTCCTTTGCGCGCTCCAAATAAAACTCCGGTTCTTTCATTGGAGCCTTGCAAACCCAGGCACTTTCTTTTCACTGCTTACCTTCATCATCTCCTATCTTGATATCACTTTGGAGCACAATGTTTACATTTGGGTCCTCCTTGCACGGCATAGACCTCATAATTTGTAGGTTCTGAGTTAGAGGAGGCTAGAGTATTCCTTTATCGTGCAAACTTGTTATTAGTGTGGGGTAGTTCTATGTCTCATGATCAAACTGGGTACACTATAAAATGATTCTCTCATTGGATTTGTATAATCGCGGGCATAATGTCCTAGCCCTCTACAATTGTAACAAATTAGCTATCTACAACCCCTTCCTGGTCCCACTCCACCTTGACCTCGTTTGCGCCCTTGTAATCCAGTGTGCACCATCCCCTCATTTTGATCAAGGGCTCATGTTTCGGTCTGAACTCTGTAGGTAGGAGTCTAATCCATCATTAGTTCATAACTTCTACAGGTGCACTCGTCATGGCCTACCGACCTACAGAAATTAGAAAACAATTATTGGGATGTCTGCATATTCTTTTGTAATAGGTGGCAATTATTTGTAGGATGCTTCCCTCCTATCTGACAAGTCATGCACCATAATGCAGGTGTTGTACTTGGCCCAAATTGTGCATCTGGTCTCAATGGAATTGGCCCTCCTCCCGCTAGGTAGTTCACGAAGACTGGACAATGGTCCCTGTTGTTAGTGTCAGTATCTTCATCCCTCCATCACTGATCAAATTTCTCTTTTTGCATGCATATTAGGTGTCCCATTCGATCAGCTGCATTCCATTAGGTCATCGATGAACCCATAGTGGTGGTTCATGTCAATTTCCCTCGTGAAATTCACCTGTTGGCTTATTTTCACATGTTTTAGGTCACTTACTATCATTTTGTTTCATTTCATTTACAAAAGCTAGTTTTAGGGTTTTAGTCTCACTAGGTCTAGGGTTTGCCATCATGGTCATCGAAAACTCAATAAAAGGTCATTGGGCACATGAAGAGATTTTATAAGTTCATAGAATCATAAATTCACTGATGATATGCTCAATAAATGGCTTTTACCTCAAAACTCTATTTTGAGGTGAAAATAGAGTTTTTTTATTTTATGTACAAATTTTATGTAATTTAAAGTGTTTCTATATGTAATAAGTTCAATAGCTGCTCTTGTCACCTTGCCAACTCCAACCACTGCAAAAACAAAAGAACCAATGCATCAATCCATCAATTGATCAAGAAAAATCACACTTCAAATGAAAAACTGAGTTTTTGAGCAAAAGTGCCCATGACTTTATAAAAGTGGGTTTGAAATAAGGAAAAATTAAAAGGCATCCATATATAAAGTGAAATTATGTTAGTCATCTATTTCATTGTGCAAGACATCCTTGAAGAGATAAAATCATGATTTGGAGGCAAATTGAGCAAAGCAAGGTGAAAACCCTGTTTTTGTAGCAACTTTGTCTGGCGTTGTGCATTAGAGGATTGGCGTTGCGCATCAGCGGGTTTCAACCAGTGTTATCTTACAAGGGCGCTTTACACCAGGAGAGCGCTGCGCACTGGGCCTAGTGCACTGTGCATTGGCCAAGAAGGTGCCAAAACCATTCCAAATCACCCTAAACTCTCAAAAGCACTGCATTTCTCTCCTACAAGTAAGTTCTCATTGATTTTGAGTTGAATTTGGTCTTCTACATGTTTTCTTCATGAGATTTGCATCTTGAAAATGAAACCCTAGCTTGCCTTCATAAATTTCCATTTAATTGCAAAACTTTCACTCCATAACAAAATCAACATCTTTTTCCCCCTTTCTGTACTTCATTTCCCTAAAATCAATCCATTAATTCCATTTTCCCTATCCCACTCCCCTAAGAAAACTCATTCCCTTCATCAAACCCTAAGTCCCTCCCAAAACCCTAATTTCCAAAATCTCTCCCTTCATTCCCTAACTCCATTCCACATTTGTAAAATCTCTTCATACTCGTCTTCCTTGTACCTCACCCATTATCATTTTCCACCATATCATCATTACATCAGTTCCCTAAGACAAACACCATGACAAGAAGCAGTGAATCAAGTTATGAAGAAGAAACACTTAGTGACAGCTCAAGGGAAAGAAATGTATAGCCTAAGAGACCCCACAATGGTGGAAAAAATATTAGAGAGGAACCTATTAGCATGACTGAACTCCTTGCTTGCCATATTTCTACCACATGTTTCAGATATCAGTCTTGTTTTACATTTTGTGAGATAGTTGAGAGGGTTAAATACCATCCTGAGTTAGAAAGGAAATTTCTCATAAACATGGAGAATAATGTGGTGCACTTTGCTAGGATCAATTTCACTCTTTCATCAGTGATTATTGCAGAAGCCACTAGAATGCCAGATGTAGGGGAAAAGTGGAATAAAAGGCAGAATATCAACAAGAAGCATTATGAACCATATATCAAGGCCAAATATCATGGTAAACTTAGCAGGGTGTTTCCTTTCAAGTTCTTGGAGTACCGGTATGTTCCACTCATGAAACTTATCATCAAATACTTCACATGTGAGGGTAGGTTCTCTCGACTTTATGCCTACCATATCAGATTACTTATGCACTTTACTAGGGTCAGAATGATAGGTATTCCATATTTCATATGTAAAAACATAGAGGCGATGACTGTGATTGCAAAAAGAAAACCGTACTCATAGCAGCTCAACAGTATTTATCACTTTGCTGTCATCAAAATTGTTATTTTTCATCACCTCACTAAGTTGGGAGTTTCATGGGAAACTTTCATTACCCATGAAAGATTCAAGGGGCCTCAAATATTTGTAGATCCTCAAGAGGAAGGTGAACCTTCTGGGCAACAAAAAGAGCCTGAAAGCAAAACTGAAGAGGCTCATATTCCTGTGTTTGTAACTTATGAAACAAGCACTAGGATGCTTTTTGCAACTATCTCCACCAAGGGTGGAAGGGGTCTCGTTTTCTTCACCGGAATACAGGCAAATGCTATCTTCACCAGGGGTGAAAGGGGCTTTACCTTCTTCTTTAGATGAATAGGTCAAAGACAAAGGAAAGCAACGGGTGCATGACGAAGGCCCTATTGAAGGGCAAGATAGGGATTTGTTTTGGTTGAGGAAGATGACACTGATTTGGGCTCTCAAAGTTCAAGACTCAATGATATGATCATCAAAGAGAAGGCTGCTGAAATCCTGGCCTTATCACTTGACCTTGAGAGGGCCAAATGGATCATTAAATTTCTTGAGCAAGAGAACAAGCAAGTGGAGGACAAACAAGCTATTATGGAGCTGTAAACAATTAGAGAAAATAGGCAAGCGGCAAAAAGAAGAAAAATCAAGATGACATCTCTTGAGCAAGAAATTGATGCTGACCGAGAATCATGGTTGGAAAGAGTGAGCATCAATCTTGAGAATATGCTTGATAAGGCTAACAAAGAGAAGAAAATGTTGTGCCATATGGCTTATCATTACTTAGCTCGGAATAAAATTTGCAAGTCAAGGATAAACAACCTAAAAGCTAAGTTAAATAGAGCCTTGAGAGCCAAAATGGAACAAGATAAATTTAAAATTTTGGTTAAAGCTTCATTGGCTCAGCAAAGCAATTAGTAAGCTTGCCTCTTGCTAAATTTGAAGAGATTTTGGAAAAATTTTGTCATTTCACAATTTTATAATGAAAAACATAGGAATTTTCAACTGATGTGTAGCGCCGGTATTTGGCTAGGTATTTTGCAAAATGGCTTGCATTTTTGGATTCCCTCATGCAAAAATATTGAAACACAAAAAGTTTCATAAGATTTAGAGGAGATCTGGATCACCTAAAGGGCAAACAACACCTAAACATTGCCCTCTCTGCCACTTTTTGGACCCACAGGAACCAGTCTTGGGAGAAATGATTTTTGAAGGGGCAAATGGACTCTAAATCCAAAAATTCCAGTTGTCCTAGAAAGTAGATAGGCAGAGGTTTACATCAAGTTATCTTGGGCCTGATTTGGTGAAGTGGAAGGCCTCCAAATTCAACCTTGAAGTGGAATTGTGCATGAGGCTTAGGGCGCTACACATCAGGCAAAGTTTTGCAAATTTTGCCTAAAAACTCAGAATTTTGCCTAGTTTGCTGTCAGTTGACATTTTCTTCTCTCTTTGATAAATTAATGATGTAATATGATGTAATATGATGTACTATGATGTAAATATGATGAAAAATGAATTGAGGGGGTAGATACATCATTTCGAATTGGTTTGAGGATGAATGAATCAGTTCCCATAGTTTTAGAGGCAAGCTGTTCCACTGCCTATTTTCTAGTTCCCAGTTTAGATGTTGTTGAAACAGCTCCTTGACTTATGGATTCGACTCCTGAAGGCTAGCATAGTTGGTTTGATGCCCATATCTTGTACTTTATTAGTCATTTATCAAGGTTGGACTCTTGTGGATGCATTGAGCTACATTATAAATCACTTCTGCAGTTTGGCAAAGGAAATGAACCAGGGTTTTGTAGCATTTTATGGGATTCTTGTGGTAATGTGTATTGGCATTGTTTTCTCCTCTGATATTTATTTTCTCTTATGTGTATATTTTTCATCATCTATCTTTTTCTACATAACTAAATGAAACAAGATTAATAGGTGGAATCCATTGAAGTTTAGTGCTTTGCCTTGAGGTTACATTTAGTTTTAAATGTTTTCTGCTATTTGAAGAGGACTCATGAACCTTGTATGCCCTCTCCAACTCCTCACCAATATTTAGGCTCACCATAACATCAAATTCAAAGTGCTAAAACACTTTCCTACCTCGCCCCACAGAAAGCTCTGCAAATATGTGTTGATTTCCTGGACCCAAAGCTGCCTTCCTCATTTGATCCAACAACAAACCATTAAAATCAATCAAAATCGTCTGAGCAAATATACCTAGCCTAAAATCAGCATTAACTTTCAGCCATCTCAAGCCTTAATTTCCATATTCTTTTTTATATTGACAAGGAGAGAGCCCTCTCATGACCTGGTAGGGATAGCTACCAGGTTAAGCATGGTTTGATGTTACCCTAGACCTACCTTTCTTCAGCCTGAGGTAGATTTAGACACTAACATAGTGGCGACCATACTGGGGAAGAACGGAAAACTATTACCCCCACTACTTTTAAAACAATTCTAGACTTTTGGGTGATAGGTTTAGAATTTAGTAGGCTGAAAATATTGTAATGTCCATTTGAATTTTGGGAACAATTCAACACACTGGCTTCCAGATGATACACCAGGGCCAATCTTGATCCTAATCCTCCTCCCGTGTATGAAAACCCAAATCCATTCCAATAATTCTCAGGCAAGAAAGTTCTTTGAGCCCAGCACTGGTTTTTAGATCTCATTCATGCCTAGTCATTTTTCAATACCTTGAAGATCTCCCGTTTGATGAACATTTTGATCTATCTTTGTTTGAAACCAAATCTGAAATTTGATACTGTTTTAAATCCATAGTTTTTCCAATATCTTAAAACTGAAAGAGCGAATAGATCGATTGATGCTTATATTTTGAATCTTCAAACTTCTATTGTGGCTACTAATATTCCCGATTTCTTAAAATCTGTATCTGCTACTCTGGATTCATTTGTTGTTTTGTCTAGTTCTGAAATTCTTACTAAACCTCCTTTTATCCCCACCCTTCCCATGTAGCCCACCATATCTGATCAAAGATCTGTTGTCTCTTCTCCCCCTTCAACACCTCAAACATCTATCATTTCTTCACCTCCTTTGACACCTCATACACCCATAGCATCAATTTCCATTGTTATTACAAGTCCTACTGCTTCTCCAAGGCCAGTTTCTAATCCACCTCAAGCAATGGCTGCTAGATATGCACCTCTCGTTTTGCCACAGAACTTGGATGCAATGCCCGTCGATTACCAAAGTAAAATACCATTGTTTGATGCTACCCGAGGTATCACAGTGTAACAACACATGGATAGGATGAGTGACTTCTTTGATCTTCATGAGATAGATGAAGAGAATGTGACTATGCAATTATTTATGCAAAGTTTTGGAGGTGAGGTGCGAAAGTGGTTCAGAGCATTGCCTGTCGGGACTATCAATACATTGGCGGTTATTCGTAGACAATTTCTGGATCATTGGGAGGTAAATAACAATCCACTCCAAATTCTTTCTGAGTATGAATATAAAGATGAATGTTGGTGAAAGTGTCCAGGATTACTGTGTAAGATTCAATACTATTTATAATGCCATTCCAACTGATATCAAGCCACCGATGGTGTTGGCTTTGATAAAATTTCCCGATAGCTTTGATCCTGACATGGCATACCAATCGAGAGAAGGATATCCTATTACATTGGAGGATATGAAAAAATTTGTAGTGAGTGTGGAGGAAAATATGCTAGCTAAGAGAGCCAGGACAAAGACCGAGAAGAAGGTGACCATAAAGGAAGAAGCTTTTTCCTCAGATAATTTGCTTCATAAAATTGAGAAAATGTTGGATAGATTAACCATTGCAGATAAGCTCGAGACACAGATCAGAAATCCAAATTTATGTGGTCAGCAACAGCCACAGTTCAATATTAAACAACGAGAGAAAAAAGCGCAATATCAATCAGCACAACAGCAAGTCAAGACACCTCTACAACAAAACTATGTGCATGGCTCAGAGCCAGAAGATGATGAGAATCCATTAGGAGAGGAGAATCACTTTTTTACACCAGATGGGTTGCCTATTTATATCATGGAAGATGAGAAATATTTAGAAAGCCCGGCTATATAGAAAGATGAGGATTTTATACTAGCAAATGAAAGAGTTCTAGAAGAAGAATCATATCAATATCAGAGGGGATATATGAATGCACTCACAACGTAGAAAAGACAGTATTCACTCAGGAGTAGAGATGACCAATCAATCCAATTCAAAAGCATGTAGAAATTTGGAATAATATGACACTTATTCACAGAGATTATCCTGATTATACACTATTTGCGGAAGCATGCATAATACATAACTTTCTCTACATTGATCATCAATTTAGCAGTATTAAGAAACATTCACATGTGCACATTGAAGCATCAATCACACATATCAACACAGTATGTACCTAAGGAAACCATAAAGCTAAAAACCCCAAAACTATCTGTATATTATATTGATTGAGAACATGTAACAATACATAGTACAATACTCCTCGTAAGTACTCAGTACTATCTCCACCTGTTACACACAAACTAGCTCAGATCTGAATCAATCACAGGTACAAATATCCTCTGCTGCTTGCCTGCCTCCACTGCACAGTCCTGCATGAGAATAGATGAGAATGACACCAAATGTATTTCCCTTGGATATACCATGCAATCCTCATTGGAAATACTCAATCCATTGATTGTGCAAATCACATGCACAACCATAGTCACAACTGACAGTTGTCTTGCCCTTTCACTCACCTCTAACACTTGTCTCCACTGAACTGTCCATGCACTGAGTTAACTGATGTATTCTTCAGTTGCTTTATGAGTTAATAATTAGTGAATTAATTAATAACTAATTCAAACCACTCATCACTTATTCTATTGATCATTTAGACTAAATACAACTAGTTCAACTAAGTCAAACTGAACACAACTCCATCAACTCCTCAATCAACTCCACAAAACTCAATCACTTGAGTTCTAACTGAAGTCCTTCATGCAATAGCTCAATTAACCCATAAGAAAAGCATATTTCCTTCTGGAAGTTGCATGTGCCACATCCGTAGCTCGAACTGAAGTTCTCCAAGAGGATAAGATAATGTTTATAGTCCAAATATTATTAAGAGCTAATAATATTCGACTGTTCTATTTTTGGCTTGCAGTCTAAAAATAGACTCCGCCCATATGTCTAAAAATAGAAGTCCATCTATTTTTACCAACATGACCAATCATCCACAAATAGCATCCTGCAACTCATAGGCCATGATCCATATGTCTAAATATAGACATAGTCTAAAAATAGACTTTGCGCCAAAAATAGCCTGCGGGACCACTTAGTGAAGGCGACTTCTTTTCACTAAGCTCCATCATCTTGTTGCATTTTCAACACTCCCTCTCAACAAGATATGGATTATCTGCAACCCCTCTCTTGTAACTCTGGAATGTTCTACATGCAACACATCTACCCGGTCCACTTGCTCGAAGAACACTTGGAACAAAAACACTCCCAACTGACCACTCTGTTGGGCTAGGAACATACTCTAATGTTGAAGCTCTACCTGCTGCTGACAAGTGCTCCCTCTCTGACATCTGTGCTACTGCAACATATCCATGCATCTTGCACCATTGCACACCTCTCTATGCCACCTAGCACTGTGAAAAACACTTGTGCCTCTCGCATTACTGCAGCCTGCTAGCTATGCATTGTCCTGGAATTCCCTGCACTGCCGCTCTCTCTGCCGCTCCATCCGTATCTGTCTCTACCCAATCAGTCAGTTCCTGCTACTTCACATCGAGGCTCCCGTAGCAAGGTCTCATCCAAGAGGTTGGGTACCTCAAGGATCCTACCCCTCCTCCTTGGGACGATCAATCCACATCACCCTACCTCCTACCTGGAGGTATGGCTACATGTGATCCCTCAGCCCACCTGGCTCAAAGTTCCCCCCTACTGGAGGTCTCTGTATGAGTAGATGTCTCTACTCGATCTCCACTCAGCTTCCTCTGTTGTGGCTGCTCCATAACTTCCTGAAGTTGCTGCAACAATCGTGGCTCCTCCACAATCGTCTGAGACTTCGTTTGGCTCTGCATGTTGAGAGGTAATATACCCTCCCTCTCAACCACCAAGTCTCCATTAGTTTCCTTACTGCTCAAGGCTTTGCATGCATCTTGAACCTTAAGAGCATATAGTTTATTGACCCATGAACCAATCTGCTTCACCTGTCTAGTGATGATGTGTCTAAGGAAAACCTTTCCCTTACTGAAGACTACATCATAGCCTTTTTCTTCCAGCATCACGATCGACACCAAGTTTCTCTTCAGTCCTGGTACATACTTGACATTGGTCAAGGTAATGCGAGGTCCATGCTCCCTCTGGAAAATAATTGTGCCTACACCTGAGACACTATACTTCTCATCATTACCCATCGCTATGAGTATCAGGAGATCTTTCTCCTCCAAAGTACTAAACAAAATCTTGTCAACGTACATGTGGAAAGAAGCTCCACTATCAAGAAACCAACCACTTCCCATCATGGATGAAACCATGCATGTGAAGAGTGTGAAATCCAACTCAAACTGTGAAGCAAGTGCCTCACCTTTAGATCCTTCCCCAGATCCCTTCTTGGATTTCCTCCGTGGGCAATTTGAGGCATAATGGCCCACCTCATGACAACGAAAGCATCGCACTTTCAATTTTTCAACCTTCTTCCCATCATTAGAAGAACTAGATTCGGAAAGAGAAACCTTCTCCTTCCCCTTCTTCACCTTACTCGCTAAGGCACAGTTCTGCTCATCATGCATAGACGAAGAACTATCTCTGGTGCTCTTTCTGATCTCCTCCTGCATCAAATCCGACCATAGTCATTCCCAATTTGGCAGTTTCTTCCTTCCATTCACCGAGTCCCGGTAGCTATGCCAGCTCAGAGGAAGGCCAAGGAGTGCTAGACTCACCATCCTCATCATCGACATTCACCCCCACACTTCCCAGCTCATCCTGGCATTGGGTGAACTTCATGAGATACTGGGGTGTACTGTCTCCATTCTCACACTTAGATGTTTCTGAGTTTATCCTTGAGTGCCATTCCACCAGCTCAAAACTCAACTGCTTCTGATCTAAAATTCGTGAGAACAAAGTATTTCTCGTACAGAGATCGACTATATGGGCATTCACCGGATATCTCACCTTCCAAAAGAAGGATGAATCCAGAGGCTACCTGGCCTGATTATAGACTCTGGTTGAAGAAATAAAATGTCAACACTTTCTGAATAATAGTTCCAATGATCAATCCTCGCTTTGATATCCTGTAGAAATTTTTTTACAAATCAAACAGCTTTGATACCATGTATAAATTTTGAATAATATGACACTTATTCACAGAGATTATCCTAATTATACACTATTTGCGGAATCATGCATAATACATAACCTCCTCTACATTGATCATCAATTTAGCAGTATTAAGAAACATTCACATGCACACATTGAAGCATCAATCACACATATCAACACAGTATGTACTCGGGGAAAGCATATAGCTGAAAACCCCACAACTATATGTATATTATATTGATTGAGAACATGTAATAATACATAGTATAATACTCCTCGCAAGTACTCAGTACTATCTCCGCCTGTTACACACAAACCAGCTTAGATCTGAATCAATCACAAGTTCAAATCTCCTCCACTACTTGCCTACCTCCACTGCACAATCCTGCATGAGAATAGATGAGAATGAAACCAAACGTATTTCCCTTGGATATACCATGCAATCCTCATTGGTAATACTCAATCCATTGATTGTGAAAATCACATGCACAACTATAGTCACAACTGGCAGCTGTCTTGCCCTTTCACTCATCTCTAACACTTGTCTCCACTGAACTATCCATGCACTGAGTTAAATGATGTATTCTTCAGTTGCTTTATGAGTTAATAATTAGTGAATTAATAAATAACTAATTCACACCACTCATCACATATTCTATTGATCAGTTAGACTAAATACAACTAGTTCAACTAAGTCAAACTGAACACAACTCCATCAACTCCTCAATCAACTCCACAAAACTCAATGACTTGAGTTCTAACTGAAGTGCTTCATACAATAGCTCAACTAACCCATAAGAAAAGCATATTTCCTTCTGGAAGTTGCATGTGCCACATCTGTAGCTCGAACTGAAGTGCTCAAAGAGAATAAGAGAATGTTTATAGTCCAAATATTATTAAGAGCTAATAATATTCCATTGTTCTATTTTTAGCCTGGCAGTCTAAAAATAGACTCTGCCCATATGTCTAAAAATAGAAGTCCATCTATTTTTACCAACATGACCAATCATCCAAAAATAGTATCCTGCAACTCATAGACCATGTTCCATATGTCTAAAAATAGACATAGTCTAAAAATAGACTTTGTGCCAAAAATAGCCTGCGGGCACACTTAGTGAAGGCGACTTCTTTTCACTAAGCTTCATCATCTTCTTACATTTTCAACAAAGCGAAAGGAAGCACCAAAACCAAATAATGATTCTCCAAATGTTCAAAAAAAAGGAAAGGAGCCAGCAGATCCTACTTCTAGTAAAATGCAATCAGCAAATGACAAGTCACATCAGCCAAATGTAGCAAAGGAAAAGTCTGAAAAGAAGGATGCTCCGGTCAAAGAGGTAGATAAAACTACAGCCTTTAGCTTAGAGAATGAGATTGCTAAGTTAAAAGTGTCGATACCTTTGACTGAATTAATGAAGAATAGCAGTTATAAGAGTCAAGTGACAAAGATTTTGAATGTAGATCCCCTGTCTGATATGGTTAATGTGGAAGATGACCAACCTGAGCTTATTTTTGGTCCGGCATTAGAAGGCCAATCTGAGGATAGTGAAGTAGCCCCATTTTACATCAGCCTTAGATTGCATGATTTTGTCTTGCACAACACCATGTTTGATTCAGGAGCATCTCACAACCTGATGCCAAAGGCAATTATGGAAAATTTGGGTTTGGACATCACTCGCAAGTATCATGACCTTTATTCCTTTGATTCTAGTAGGGTTAGATGTATTGGTCTCATTAAGGATTTGGTTGTGACTTTAGATCAGATTCTAGCAAATAATGTTCTCATGGATGTAGTTGTGGCCAACATTTCCCCTAGATTTGGCATGCTTTTATCTAGGTTGTGGGTTGCAAAACTCAAAGGGACATTGTAGTTAGATTTCTTCTATGCCATTATTCCCGTGTTTGGTCAGTTGAGAAAATTATATAGGGAGAAAAATATGAAGTATATGATCACGAGCAAGGGGAAATCTTTTAATCATCTGATTAATTATGTACATACAGATTTAGAATCTTTATTTCTTTATTATGACAGTGGTTTTAATGATGTAAATAGTCAACTAGTTGAAGTTGAAGATATTCTAGAGATAACATAAAATTTTAGGGCAGTACTTGATCAAGAGAGACAGAGGCTTGAAAGTATCGCTGAACAGTCTACATTCCACCAACAATAGAAAATTGATGCTTAGCAGCCAAAGGTAGAAGAGTAGGCAGAATTCCAGCACTTGGAAGAGGAAACTGGTTTGTGGAGTATGGATTTTGATGGAGCAGTAGGTAAGGATGGTGCAGGAATAGGTATTTGGATACGCAACCCTGTTTTCCTACCAAATAAAGTCCCAAGTAATGTAAGAGTTTGTTCGTATAAATTGGCTTTTGATTGTTCCAATAATGAAGTTGAATATGAGGCACTGATTGCAGGCTTGAAAATGCTCAAGAATTTGAATGCAAAGAGAATTTTAGTTTATGGCAACTCCGAATTAGTAATCAAACAAGTCAAGGGTAAATACCAAGCCAAACATCCTCAAATGAGGGTTTACCGTAATGTAGTTCTAGATATTTTGAGGTTGTTTCCAGATCATACTTTGACATGTGTCCCTCATATACAAAATTGTATTGCAGATTCTCTTGCTACAACTGAAAGTAACTTAAAGATCCCAATGAATGCAAACAATAAGTTTGAAATTAATGTGAAGCATCGCCCAGCTGTCCCTGATAATCTAAGATATTGGTAGGTGTTTTAGGATGACAAAGAGATTGAATATTTTCTGCAAAATGAAGGCAAATATAAAGAAACTTCAATAGATGGTGAGCAAGATGATCGTGAACTAGAAATAGAGGTAAATCAGATCAAAGTCTTATAGTTGATAGACAATGTCATCCCTAAAAGCCTTATACCTTTAAAGGAATTGTTTGATCAAGATGATGTAGCCCGGAAACCAAGCTTAGTGTCGACCGAGAAAGGTGTTGAAGATGTAAATATCAGAACAACAGAAAATCCAAAGATGGTGAAGTTGTCAAAGGCATTACCTCCTCAGGTAAAAGCTAAATACATTAGTTTATTGTCTTCATTTTTTGATGTATTTGCATGGGACTATATAGATTTAAAGGAGTACAACAAAAGTATAATTCAACATATCATTCCAATTAAGCCAAATCAGAAGTCATTTCGCCAAAGGTTGAGAAGGATAAATCCAAAGTTGCTACCATCAATAGAGAAAGAGGTGAATCGATTGTACAAGGCTGGTATAATCGTTCCGATAATATTTTCAGATTGGATCTCCAATTTGGTGCCCATGGAGAAGAAGATAGGTGAGATTAGATTGTGCATAGATTTCAGAAATTTGAATAAAGTGTCGTTGAAAGATAATTACCCGTTGCCAAAAATGGACCACATACTTCAAAAAGTAGTTGGAGCATCTGCTATGTCACTGCTCTATGGGTATTCCGGCTACAATCAAATTTTGGTTCATGAAGATGACAGGGACAAGACAACATTCACGACTTCATGGGGGAAATTCCACTATGCTAAGATGTCATTTGGTTTAAAGAATGTTGGTGCAACATTTCAGTGGGCCACGAACATCGCCTTCGTAAATGAAAAATATGTGTTTTTAGTAGTGTATCTTGATGATTTGACTGTCTTTTCAAATTCAGATGAGGAGCATCTTTACCATCTGAAAATTCTTTTTCAGCATTGCAAAAAATATGGAATATCACTCAATCCCAAAAAGATATTGTTTTTCATGGATGAGGGGAAGCTTCTCAGTCACATAATATCAAAAGAAGGAATCTGCATCGATCCTGCTAGAGTGGAAGCTATTCAGAAAATAGATTTTCCTCGTAATAAGAAATAGATACAAGCATTTAATGGTAATGTGAACTTCTTACATCATTTTGTGCCTAATCTAGCTGAACACTTGAGGGAAATTACAAATATGTTGAAGAAGGATAGTGTGGTCAAGTGGATCGAAGAAGGCATGAAGTCTTTTAACCCGGTAATGTTGGCTCTTTCTTCAGCTATGATTTTAATCAGTTCGGATTATTCACAAGATTTCATATTATTTTCATTCACTTCTGAATATACTATGGCAACAGTTCTAATGCAGAAAAGAGATCAGCTTGAAAAACCGATTGCCTTTTTCAGCAGGACAATAAGAGACACAACTTTGAAATATAAAATTATTTAGAATCAAGCTCTTGCCTTGGTGAAAGCTTTGAAAGATTTCTGGGTATATATTCTGCACTCTCATATTCTTGCTTATGTCCCTAATGTAGCAGTCAAATATGTTTTGGTACAAATAGATCCGGAAGGGAAGCGAGGAAAATGGATCGCAACATTTCTAGAATATGACTTGGAGATAAAACCAACAAAGCTAATCAAGGGGTAGGGTCTAGCAAAGTTGATGGCGGAGTCTAATTTACATGCATTGGACATAAACTTGATTGCAACTATGTCTGAAGAAGATGAAGATAGTTCGTTGATTCAGGTACCTGAAATTTTTCTCCATTCTCCTTGGTATTCAGATATTGTATATGTGCTCTAGCACCTTTCACCACCACCTGGGATGGCTAAAAATAAAGGTAGAACTCTGAAACTAAACGCTGCTAGATTTTGTATTTTGAACAATGCACTTTATTGGAAGGATCCTAGAGGCATTTTTCTGAATTGTTTGATCGAAGAGGAAGCAAAATAGGTCATGAATGATTTTCATAAGGGAGACTGTGGAGGTCACTTATTCTGGAAGACGATAGGTAACAAAATTTTGAGAGCATGGTACTATTGGCTTACCCTCTTTGTTGATGTTTATAAAACTATCACAAGCTGTCATGAATGCCAGATTTTTTAGGGAAGGAGAAAGTTGCAACCTCTACCTCTCAAGCTAGTCGAAGTTAGTGCACCGTTTCAGCAATGAGGCCTAGATTTTATTGGAGAGATTCATCCCACATCTTTAGCTCAGCATAAGTGGATTTTAACAGTGATAGATTATTTCACAAAGTGGATTGAGGCAATCCCCACTCGGTAGGCTACAGACTCGGTAATAATTTGGTTTCTTGAAAATAATATTTTGTCACATTTTTGTTGTCCTAACAAACTGATTATAGATAATGCAACTAGTTTCAAGTCCAAAAAGATGATTGACTTTTGTCGTAAATACAAAATTACCTTGGGACATTATATTACATATTATCCACAAGGTAATGGATTGGTTGAATCTTCAAACAAATCATTGGTCAACATCATTAAAAAGCTGCTAGAAACCAATAAGAAGAGCTGGCATAAAAAATTGGTTAATTCACTATGGGCAGATAGAGTAAGTCAAAAGAAGTCAATTGGCATGTCTCCGTTCGAAATTGTATATGGTATTGACACGGTGTTCCTAACATCTCTCGTAGTCCCGGTTTTTAAACTTCTGCAGGAAGCTGGTAGCGAGGAAGATCATTTTCAGCGGAGAATAAGCCAAATGATCCATTTACAACAGACGAGAGAGGAAGTTTTTAGAATACCTTTAGGCTACAAGAGAGAATTAAGAAGATTTATGATCGGAAGGAAAGGCGTACAAATTTGAAATTGAAGACATAGTGATAGAGTGCGATGCTAGAAAGGAGGATAAAGGCAAGCACAGCAAGTTCGAGAACCTATGGAAGGGACCATATAAAATCGCTCCATATTAGGTCAAAATGCTTTTCTACTCAAAGAGATGAACGGGGAAGATTGTCCAGGAGGGCCGGTAAATGGTCGGCTTCTGAAATGGTACTATCTTTGAGAAGTTTTCTACTATCACATTGTGTCATTGTATATACCATTTTATTTCTTTCATTGCATAGTTTTCACTGCCATCATTCATTCAGTTTGGGGCCCGAAGTAAAGGCTATAAGGCTGAATGTTTGGCTTCAGTATTTGGTTATTTAGTGTCAGTTGTTTGAGTCATAGTTGAGTTAGTTTCTAGTCAAGGTATTTGTTTGGTGTTCTAAATTTGTTGACTCCAGATTTCCCAATGGATGAAGGAACTTATCTGCTTTTCCAGAGATCTATGGTTCTTGGCACCTCCCAGGAGATACCATCCCCATTGGAGCCAATGCTAGTGTCGGCATCTTCATCCCTCCATCAATGATCAAATTTCTCTTTTTGCATGCATATTAGGTGTCCCATCCAATCAGCTACACTCCATTAGGTCATGGATCAACTGATGGTGGTGGTTCATGTCAATTTCCCTCATGACATTCACCTGTTGGCCTGTTTTCACATGTTTTAGGCCACTTACTATCATTTTGTTTCATTTCATTTACAAAAGTCAGCTTTAGGGTTTTAGTCTCACTAGGTTTAAGGTTTGCCATCATGGTCATCCAAAACTCAATAAAAGGTCAGTGGGCACATGAAGAGGTTTTATAAGTTCATAGAATCATAAATTCACTGATGATGTGCTCAATAAATGGTTTTACCTCAAAACTCTATTTTGAGGTGAAAGCAAAGTTTTTTATTTTATGTACAAATTTTATGTAATTTGAAGTGTTTCTATATGTAATAAGTTTAGCAACTGCTCTTGGTCACCTTGCCAACTCCAGCCACTGCAAAA
Organism: Pinus taeda; assembly: GCA_000404065.3. NCBI lineage: Eukaryota > Viridiplantae > Streptophyta > Pinopsida > Pinales > Pinaceae > Pinus > Pinus taeda. The sequence goes on along the minus strand of APFE030500038.1, from coordinate 54,028 downwards.
ACAAAAGCAACAATGCATCAGTCCATCAATTGATCAAGAAAAGTCACACTTCAAATGAAAAACAGAGTTTTTGAGCAAAAGTGACTATGACTTTATAAAAGTGGGTTTGAAATAAGGAAAAATTAAAAGGCATCCATATATAAAGTGAAATTATGCTATTCATCTATTTCATTGTGCAAGACATCCTTGAAGAGCTAAAATCGCGATTTGGAGGCAAATTGAGCAAAGGAAGGCGAAAACCCTATTTTTGTAGCAAATCTACCTGGTGCTGTGCATCAGAGGCTTGGCGCTGCGCATTAGACCGACGTTGTGCATCAGAGGGTTTCAGCCATTGTTAAATTACAAGGGTGTTGTGCATCAGGAGGGCACTGCGCATTGGGCCCAGTGTGCTGCACATTGGCCAAGAAGGTGCCGAAACCATTCCAAATCACCCTAAACTCTAAAAAACGTTGCATTTCTCTGCTACAAGTAATTTCTCATTTATTTTGAACTGAATTTGGTCTTCGACATGTTTTCTTCATGATTTTTGCATCTTGAAAATCAAATCCTAGCTTGTCTTCATAAATTTCCATTTTATTGCAAAACTTTCACTCCATAACAAAATCAACATCTTTTTCCCCTTTTCTATACTTCATTGCCCTAAAATCAATCCATTAATTCCATTTTCCCTATCCCACTCCCCTAAGAAAACTAATTCCCTTCATCAAACCCTAAGTCCCTCTCAAAACCCTAATTTCCAAAATCTCCCCCTTCATGTGGGTACCCATGTAAACTCGTTTGGGTAGGTTGTTTGAGGGTGTCTGTGTCAACTCGTTCGGGCTGGTCATTTGAGGGTGTTCGTGTAAACTCGTTCGGGCAGGTCGGGTGAGGGCAACCATGTGAACGCATTCGGGTGTGTCGGTCAAGGGTGTTTGTGTAAAATCATTCGGTTGGGTCCTTTAGTGTGATGGTGTGCTCGGACACACGAGCCTGTATAAAAAATGCTAAGTTGTGACCCAGGGTGGGCATTATGCCTATTCGTGCAGCTTGTTTTCCCAGCTCTCCCTTGTGCCTTCATTTCGGTCATGTGGGCGCCCATGTAAACTCATTCAGACAGGTCATTTGAGGGCACCCATGTCAACTCGTTTGGGTGGGTCATTCAGGTGAGTTGTTTGAGGGCATCTGTGTAAACTCATTTGGGCGGGTCAGGCGAGGGCGTCTGTGTAAACTCGTTCGAGCGGGTCGGGCGAGGGTGTCCATGTAAACTCATTTGGTTGGGTAGTTCAGTGTGAGGGCACGCCCGGGAAAATTAGCCCGTATAAAAAATGCTAAGTTATGACCCAGGGTGGGCTTTGTGCATGTTCATGCAACTCGTTTGCCCGACTCTCCCTTGTGCGTTCATTTCCGTCGTGTGGGTGCCCATGTTAACTCGTTCAAGTGGGTTGTTTAACAATGTCTGTGTCAACTCATTTGGGCAGGCCATTCAAGGGCGTCCGTGTAAACTCATTCAGGTGGGTCATTTGGTCAGGTCAAGCGAGGGCGTCCATGTAAACTCGTTCGGGAGGGTCAGGCGAAGGTGTTCATGTAAACTCATTCATTTGGGTCATTCAGTGTGAGGGCATACCCCGGCACATGAGACCATATAAAAAATGCTAAGTTATGACCTGGGGTGGGCTTTGTGCATGTTCGTGTAGCTCACTGTCCCATCCCTCCCTTGTCCCCTTGTTTCGGTCATGTGGGTGCTCATGTAAACTCATTTAGGTGGGTCATTTGAGGGCATCCGTGTCAACTCATTCGGGCAGTTCAGGCAAGGAAGTTCATGCAAACTGATTCTGGTGGGTCGGACGAGGGTGTCCGTGTAAACTCATTCGGTTGGGTTGTTTAGTGTAAGGGCACGCCTGGGCACACTAGCCCATATCAAAAATTATAAGTTGTGACCTGGGGTGGGCTTTGTGCACGTTCACGAAACTCGTTTCCCTGACTCTCCCTTGTGCCTTCGTTTTGGTCATGTGGGTGCCCATGTTAACTCGTTTGGGTGGGTCATTTGAGGGAATCTGTGTCAACTCGTTCGAGCGGGTTGTTTGAGGGCGTCCGTGTAAACTCGTTTAGGTGGGTCATTCGGTCAAGTCGTTTGGTCGGGTCAAGTGAGGGCGTCCATGTAAACTTGTTCGGGCGGGTCGAGTGAGGGTGTCAGTGTATACTCGTTCGGTCGGGTCATTTAACCCGGGCACATGAGCCTATATAAAAAATGCTAAGTTGTGACCCGGGGTGGGATTTTTTTACGTTCATGCTGCTCGTTTGCCCGGCTCTCCCTTTTCCCTTGTTTCGGTCGTGTGGGTGCCCATGTAAACTCATTCGGGAGGTCGTATGAGGGTGTCCGTGTCAACTCATTCAAGCGGGTTGGGCAAGGGCTTCTGTGTAAACTCGTTCTGGTGGGTTGGGCAAGGGTGTCCATGTAAACACGTTTGGTCGGGTGGTTTAGTGTGAGGGCATGGCCGAGCACATGAGCCCATATCAAAAATGCTAAGTTGTGACCCGGGGTGGGCTTTGTGCACGTTCGTGCAGCTCATTTTCCTGACTCTCCCTTGTGCCTTCGTTTCGGTCGTGTGGGTGCCGATGTAAACTCATTTGGGCGGGTCGTTTGAGGGCATCCATGTCAACGCGTTCGGGTGGATCTTTTGAGGGCATCCATGTAAACTCGTTCGGGCAAGTCATTCACACAGGTTTTTTAAGGGCGTCTGAGTAAACTCGTTTGAGTGGGTTAGGCGAGGGGGTCCGTGTAAATTTGTTAAGGCAGGTCGGGCGAGGGCATCCGTCTAAACTTGTTTATGTGGATCAGGCGGGTCGGGTGAGGGCATCCATGTAAACTCATTCGGTTGGGTCATTCAGTGTGAGGTTGCACCTAGGCACACGAGCTCATATAAAAAATGCTAAGTTGTGACCCTGCGTGAGCTTTGTGCATGTTTGTGGAGCTCGTTTGCCCAACTCTACCTTGTGCCTTCATTTCAGTCGTGTGTGGGCATCCATGTAAACTCATTCAGGTCGGTCTTTTGAGGGTGCCCATGTAAACTCGTTCGGGTGGGTCGTTTGATGGTGTTCATGTAAACTCATTTGGGTGGGTCATTTGTGGGCGACTGTGTAAACTCGTTCAGGCGTGTCACTTGAGGGTGCCTGTGTTAACTCGTTCAGGTGAGTCGTTTGAGGGCACCCATGTAAACTCGTTCGAGCAGGTCATTTAAGGGCGTTCGTGTAAAATTGATCTGATATTCACCCTATGAGTGACATCAGTTAAAGATTGATTATTTAAAGGTATTACAGACTCATGTGCTGGTGTGTGTGTTTTGTGTTATTGAAGCAACGGATCGATCAAATTGCTAATACACAGATAATAAAATGGAAAGACAACAGAGAAACACAGTAAGCAAACATAAAGACATAAGAAATTTTAATAAGGAGTTCACCCTATTCTCCAGGGCTACATCTCTTATCCAACATTCAGTGGTGGCCTTATTTTATTGTGCCTTTAAGTAGAGAATTACAATACAGGGACTCAATGTGAGTTCTCCTGAAGCAAGTTTTGCTTGGCAAAGTGGTTCTTCGATTCCCCAAGCTACTGCAGTACACAGGCTCTTCTTCTTCGTACCAGCTCTGTGACCTTCTAGTCTTCAGTGGAAAGAGCCAAATGTGGTGCTCAGTCCAGACATATTCCTCTATGGGATGGCTTGAATCTCTCAAGCTCTCTGGTGCTCGATGCTGCTGCTGGTCAACTCGGCCCTTTGTCTCTTTCTGCTTTTACTTTACTTCCTTCTTCTCTAGTTTCTATCTCTCAGTGCTCAGTCCTCCTCTCAGGGTTTGCTCTGACTGACTGTAACTTCAACTGTGTATTCTATCTGTATTCATGGATTTTAGCCATTCGTTCCCATGCCTATTTGATTCCTCTTCCACCATTGTCGATTCACCTTCTGCGGCTGTACTTGGAGTTCCCTGTTCGGCGTCATCATTATCACTCAGGGAGTGGCCACATTTCCTCCTCTAAACAACGCTCGCCTACTTCGTTGGTTTATTTTCTTTAATTACGTTGTGGATGAAGTCTTTCCTCCACCATGGCAGTCAAACAGAATCCAAATTGTTCTAAAATGTGGCATGTTCCTTTATTGATTCTGCTCCCTCCATCGTGCTTGATCTCAGCGGTCCGATTTGGGGCATCCAAATCTAACGCCATATGCACGTCCTATGTAGTTGACTTGCTCGACCGATAGCGTGCGATCAATAGTGGTTTTCGCTCACCTCTGCTTGCCACACGTCGATCGATGTATGGAATCGCCCTGCTTTCATCTAAACCTCTTACCATTTGAGGGCACCCTGATCAATACCGTCGGTTTTTTGGAGCACGGGTCCTGCCTTGTCCTTTAGCGCTTTTTCGCTTTTCACTCGTGGTTCTCTAGCTCCTGACACAACCGAGTACTTGAGGCTCCTTGATTTTGGCCCTGTTCACCCAAAGCGCTAATCGCGCATCAAAAACCTCCTTATTTTCTCGATCCAGGCTTCCCAGGGGCTACTTTGACCTCCCGCACAATCTCCATGGGCCTTGGTCAGTGTGCTTTGACTGAAGTCCTCGTTGTTCCACACTGGCTTCCACTGCCACTAGTTCAGGGTGTTTTTGATCGCTGTTTTGGAATTTTTAGAGTTTTGTCTCAACCTGATACAGTCATGGTTCCTTGACAGTTCCTGATGGATCCAATTCAGATCATGGACTTCCCACTTAAAATATTTTGGACAACCAAAAGTTGGTTTTCTTTCAAGCATCAATTAAGTGAGGAAACTGTTGTCTCACTTGTCCAATCTAAATCCACTTTGCATTGCTTGGCTTTTAACCTTTGAGTCCAATTCTGAGGTACTCAACATCTCCTCTATGCATCATCCTCACCTTCTTGTCCAAGACTGTGTCTTCCTGCAATTCATTAAGATATTCAAGTAGCGGGACATCAATAGAAGGCAATTGACTTTGCTCTTCAGGGTCCTCAATCATTGAAGGTTAAAAAATTCTCAAGAAATATGCATTTACGACTGAGTAGATGGGCATGTAAGCTGGTAGATCAAGGAAAAAAACATTTTCACCAATATTTTCAAGTATCCTAAAAGGTCCATACCTGATAGGATTTAGCTTTTTACCTTCACCTTACATCCTGTCCTTGCTGATGTATAGCCAGACCTAGTCTCCAACTTGAAAACTATGTTCCATTTGATGCTTGTCATGCCTAGCCTTGTATTTGGATTGGCTCTTTTCCAGTTGTTCTTGTACTGCCTGGTGGTCTCCTGGATCTGTTCAATGAACCTAGTTGTCTTATCCACATTAATGTGTCCATCAACCGTGGTATCTTTACCAAAGACAAAATCCAAAGGAGACCTTGGTATGAAACCAAAACAGGTCTCAAAAGGAGATCTCTGTGTAGAAGAGTGTTTTTCTCTATTATAAGCATGTTGCACATAACACAAATGTTCATCCCAAAGCTTAGGATGTTTGCTGCAATATCCCCTGAGTAACTGGATCACTGTCCTGTTAATTACTTATGTCTGGCCATCATTTTTTGGATGAAAAGTTGTGCTTTTCTTCAATTGGGTGTCCATCAGTTCCCATAGACTTGACCAAAACTTCCCCACAAATCGGGTGTCTCGATCAGATATAATATAAGTGGGTAATCCAAAATGAACCCATACATGTTCAAAGAATAATTTTGGAGTTTGTTCAGTTGTAATCTATTTATTACAAGGTATCAAAATACACATTTTGCTGAACCTATCCACAACCACATATAGATAATCATGACCTTTCCTAGATTTAGGTAGTTCTCCAACAAAATCCATGGAAACACTTTCCCAAGGGTGAGAAGGAACTGGTAAATGAGTGTACAAGCCTAGTTTTCTATTGATGGGCTTGCTTTTAGCACACATAGTACACCCTCTTACATATCTAGAAACTGTCTCATTCATTTTCAGCCAATAACAAAATCTTTGCAGTTGTGCAACTGTTTTACTTACCCCAAAGTGACCTGATATCAGAGAAGTGTGTGCTTCTCTAATTATCTTTACTCTCTTGCTTTGTGGAATGCAGAGTTTCCCACAATGATATAAGAGTCGTTCCTTCACATGATAGTCCAATTCTTCTACCTTTTTGCCTTGACTCAAAGTTGCATATACATCTTTAAAGTCTATATCTTGAGCATATTGTTTAATGTAACTTTCATGTAGTACATAATTATACTTAAGTATAGTAGATGCATTTATAATGGGTCTAGATAACATTTCTGCAACTTTGTTGTGTATTCCCTTTTTATATCTAATGACTAGATGAAATTGTTGTAGAAAACACATGCATTTGTAATGCCTTGATTGCTGCAACTTAGTTTGGGAGTATAGATATTGAAGTGGTTGATGATAAACATGTATTACTGTATCTTTCCCCATTAAGTATTGTTTCCACTTTTTCATACTCTGAAATAATGCATACAATTCTTTATATTATGTAGGATAGTTAACTACTGTAGGATTAAAAGTCTCAGAATGATGACATATGGGTTTACCGTGTTGTGTCGACACTACTCCCATGGCATAGTCACTGGCATCTGTTTGGATTTCAAATGGTCTTTGTAGATTAGGTAGTGCTAGTATAGGTGTTGTACTAATCTTTTATTTCAAGGTGTCGAAGGCTTTCTAATGTTTGCCTCCCCACTGAAACACCTTATTCAATCCTGTAAAAGCATGTAAGGGAGATGCAATTGAGGAAAAATTAGAAATGAACTTCCTCCAATATTGTGTTGCTCCTAAGAAGCTTCTCACTTTTGTAGCAGACTTGGGTTTAGGCCAGTTTACAATGATTGCCACTTTAGAAGGATCTATTTTCAATTCACCACCCGCTACTATATGACCCAAATAATTTAGAGATGTTTTTCCAAATTCACATTTTGAGAGTTTAACATAAAGTTTTTCTCTTTTCAAAAAATCTAATGTCTACTTAACATGCTTTAAGTGTTCTTCCCATGTTTAAATAAAAATAAGAATGTCATCCAGATACACAATAACAAAATTATCAAGAAAAGACCTGAGTACATCATTCATTAATCTCATGAAAGTTGCAGGAGCATTGGTCAAGACAAAAGGAATAACTAGCCACTCATACAATAACTGCTTTGTTTTGAAAGCAGTCTTCCATGCATCTTGCTCAGCAACTCTAATCTGATGGTATCCACTGTGAAAATCCTGCTTGGTGAAATAAACAACTTCCTTCAATTGATCTAAAATATCATCTACGTGAGGAAGGGGATAACAATTTTTTATTGTTATCTTATTCAATGCTCGGTAGTCAATGCACATTCTCCATGACCCATCTTTCTTTCTCACCAAAATGATTGGTGACCCACATGGTGATGTGTTAGGCATAATGAATCCCTTCTCGAGCAACTCCTGCACCTGCTTCTTGATTTTAGCATTCTCTAAAGTATACAACCTGTACATCCCAATGTTAGGCAATGGAACATCTTGCTGCAAAATAATATCATGTACTATTTCCTTTTTGGGTGGCAGACCTTTAGGTCCCTGAAACAAGACATCATTTTCTGAAACAATCTTTTCTATATCAGGTTGCTGCTGAGAATTACAGCCCTCAAATAAATTGGTTTTAATAGGTTTATTTTCCTTTACAACCATTAGTAAGAATTGTTTGCAAAAATTTATCATTCTTTTCATTTGCCCAGAATTTATGAGAGTATAATTATTCTTGAGCTTGTGAGCTCTTAGAAAGTATTCGATTCCATCTTTAATAAGTAGATACTTGTTCTCATCTCTATAGAAAATATCCTTTCTATCATACAAGTAAGGACTTCCTAAAACAATTCCACATATATCCAAAGGAATTATGTCTAACTCAACCTCATCTATAAATGCTGACCCAAAAGAAAACTTGAGTTTACACTGTCTAGTCACTTGTAGTTGTGCTTTATCATTCAACCATCCTAATGGGTATGGTTTCTTGTGAGATGTAGTTGCTAATCCCAATTTCTTTACATTTGCTTCAAAAATTAAATTTACTTGTGAGCCACTATCAAACAAAGTATCAATCTTTTGATGTTTGGAAATAACTCGAATATGGAAAAGCTCATGCCTTTTTCTCTCATTTTCTTCATCAATGGTAGATTGTTTAGAATTACTAATAGATGCTTCAGAATTCTTACCTTTTATACCTGTGGCTGCAATGGTTGTTTCATCTCCTGAGTGTGACCCCAAATCTTTCTTAATAGCTGCAGCAGTCTTCTTCTTCTTACCCTCGAACTTCTTAGGTCTCAGCTCTAGATACAGCATCTAATAGTGCTCATCATCACGCCCATCCTTTTTACAATGAGTGCATGAAGCTTTGCTTTTCTATGTAGTGTTAGCCTTCCTTGCTTTCCACTTCTGCTTTCTTTTCTCCTTGCTCTTGCTTGCAGTGGGTTGGGATGGTTCCCCAACTTCTAGATTTCCATTCTTTCCTCTAGCTTCTAGATGAGTAGCTTGTACATATACCTCATCTATACTAGTGGGATTAAACATGAGAATGGTATGCCTCATATAGTTGTGTAGACCACCAATGTACTTCAAAAGAGTCTCTGGTGAGTCGAATGAGATTCCTAGAATCAATGCTCTCTTTCTAAATTCCTGAGTGTACCCTTACACACTTTACCCTTTTAACTATCGAAGAGTTTGCCAACTCATCATGGCTTGTTGCATGTAGACCAAGGGATAGAACTGCTTTTTGATTGCAGACACAAATTCACTCCAGACAAAGATAGTCTTACCATGTCTTTTTATGTCATCTTGGGTTCTGCCTTCCCACCAAACTAAGGCAGTGCCTCCAAGGCGTAGGCTTGCCAGCTGAATCTTGCTCTTATCTGAGTCAATATTTTGCACTCTGCAATACACATCAATTTGTCTAATCCAATTGTCCAACTTTTCTCTATTTAACTCTCCATCATATATGGGCAAATCAAATTTAACATCTAGCTTGATCAAAGATGCTTTCTTGTTATGTACAAGGCTATTAGGAGGTGTGAGAAAGCTTTCCTCTTTCCCTTTTCCTTTTGAGTGGTCATGGAAATGTGATTCATCTTCTTCTTTGTCTTGTTTTAGAGCCTGATGAATCTTCATCCTTGTGTTTTCTAAAGTCCCTATACATTTCTTCTACCATGGACTTTATGGCTAGGAAACTTTCTATGAATTGAGGGTCTGGACCCATAGGACCTTCCTCTGACATTGTCTTTCAAGGATAGACTCTCCCAATTTTAGGATTAGTTTCGATCAACTCTCCTTCTCCTAATCTGAGCTTTGATCTAGTGAGCATTCAACAGCTAAACCAAAATAAGCTTGTCTAACCTTAACAGCCTAAAGCTCTGATACCACTTGATCTGATAATCACTCTTGAGTGAACTCAGTTAATTAATTATTGAATGAAGGTATTACAGACTCATGTGCTGGTGTGTGTCTATGTTATTTTAGGCAATGGATCGATCAAATTACAAAATACACAGACACTGGAAATGGAAAACGATAGAGAAACATAGTAAGCAAATACAAGAACACAATAAAATAATAAGGAGTTCACCCTATCCTTCAGGGCTACGTCTCCGGTCCAGCTTTCAGTGGTGGTCTTCTTCTATTGTGTCTTTAAAGCAAAGAATTACAATGAGGAGCTCAATTTGAGTCTCCTGAAATAGAATTACTTGGCAGGGTGGTTCCTTGATTCCCCAAGCCCTTAGAGTGCACAGAATCTTTTCCTTACCAGCTCTTGACCTCTCTGGTCTTTAATGGGAGGGAGCCCAATATGGGACATGATTCTCAACAAATCCTCTCAAGGATGGCTTGAACCTCTCAAGCTCTCTGGTGCTCGACGCTGCTTATGGTCAGCTCGACCCTCTGTCTTTCTGCGTTTTGCTTCACTGTCTCTTCTTTTCTATGTCTTCATCTTCTCTCTCTAGTTTTTTCCTCTTCGTCTCTGTTCATGGCTTTAAAGCCAATTGGTCTCATGATTGTTCGATTCCCCTTCTACCTCCATCGGATCACCTGCTACTGTTCACTTGGAATCCCCTATCTCTGTGTCATGGTCATCAACTCACAGGGAGTGGCCACTTGTCCTCTCGCAAACTACGCCAGCTCTTCCTCATCAGTTCGGTTCTTCGGTTACGTTGGGAAATGACTCGTCTGCCACCTCTACGGTCAAATTAGACATCAAATCCTTATAGATCATGGCTTAATCCCCTGTCAAATCTGGTTCTTTCATCGGGCACGTTCTCAGCCGTCAGATTTAGAGCCCCCAGATCCAACGTCATTCGCTCACTTTGTGCAATTGACTTGCTTGACCGTTAACGTGTGATGAGAGGCAATTTTCTCTCTCCTCCATCTGCCAAGCGTTGGGCGCTGAATGGAATCACTCGTTTTCTCCAAATCCGCTTACCACCCAAGGGTGCCCCCAATATACTATCGGTTTTAGAGCGCGGGTCCTGCCTTTAGCCTTTCGCGCTTTCCCCATGGTTTTCCCGGCTTCCATACGATCGAGCGCTTCGGGGCTTTCCTTATCGAGTGGTTTTGCCCAGCGATGTGCGATTAGTGCTAAACCGCTAATCGCGTCTCAGAAACGAGCTCCTTTTCTCGATCCGGGTTTCCTAAGTGCCAGTTTGGCCTCTTGCGCAGTCTCCATGGGCCTTAGTCAACGTGCTTTGACCGAGGTCCTCGTCGTTCCTCGCTGATTGCTAACTTCCATTGTTTAGAGGTCTTCTTGATCGCTCTATCCTCTTGAATTTGAAGTTTTGTTCTGATTTGATACAATCATGGTGCTTTGATTATTCTTCATGGATCCAATTCAGATCATGAATCATGCAATAATTGTTCATTTATGTAATGTAAAGGAGGTTGCCCCCTCAAAGAGGCTGAATTCTAAGGCGTTGATCTATCTGTTCTATCATTTTGTGAGTTGGTTTCATAACATTTGGTATCAGAGCTTTAGATTCTAGGGTTTCATTGCTCCAAACAAGTCATCGTGGAATTTTCGCTATAATTTTTTTTTTTTGTGACATTTCAGGCGCTAAAAAAAAAAACCCATTTGAGATGAAATCTAGCTGAACCTTGCATCCAAATTTCAGATCTTGTATCGCTATATTTTCAGATATATGATCTGAGGAAGTTAGTGTTTCTGCAAGCTCCATAATTTCATTTAAAACAGGTAATTGTGGAATTTTCACTATAACTCTTTCGCTACAAAGTTTCAGAAGCTAAAACAAAAACCCATTTGAGAAGAAATCGGTTTGAACCTCCATTCCAAATTTCAGATCTTGTCTCGCTATATTTTCAGAGATATAATCTGAGGAAGTTAGAGTTTTTGCAGACCCCTGAATTACATTCCAAACAAGTCACCTTGGGAAAATCATCATAACTTTAGCTATGAGCACCAAATTGAATTTTTGTAAGAAGTTACAGAAAGAGGATGGATTATAGTTTTTGGGTATCATTTTTAGAACCTAAGGTTGAAACAGTGACCCACGGACCATCATACAAGTTCGCTCTACTAAACCAGTCTATACTCAGGTCATCGTGGGATATTTGGCATAACTCTTCATTGGAGAATCCAATCTTGTTCAGAATTATAGGGTTATAAAGAATACTTATAGGGTTACGTAGGAAGAAATTCCAGACTGTGGAGATACAAAATTATAAAGATATGTCAGATTCAATATCGAGCTCCTATAAAGTGAAAAAAGGTGTGTAGTCTTTTTTTTTTTTTTTTTTTTTTTGGCATATAGACTTTGGTGTGAAAAATTAATTTGAAGGAATTCAAAGGGCATAGTGAAGCATTATTATCGGTAATTTATGCCCGAAGAAGAAAATGGAAAACACCTAGTAAAGCAACCTGAAAGCTCTAGCATGACTCGTGAAGAAGAGGAAGAAATGCAACATGATATATCAAAATTACAAGACCAAGTGCAACAAATTTCACTCGCACAAAAAGTAACAGAAGCTAAGATGATGGTTTAAAGAAATGTGTAGAAGCTAAGATGAATTACATGGAAGCTAATATGGATGGTGTGGAAGCTAAGATGGATGGCTTGGAAGCTAAAATGGATAATTTAAAGAAAGGCATGGAAGATTTGAAGACAATTTTTACAAAGTTTCTACAAAAAATGCTTACAAATGGCGAAAGGGTAGTAAAGGAAACTCATGATGAGAACAAAATAAATGTTAATCATGATTTCATAGAGTATAATTTTGGATCGAAGAACCACCATGTTTCAAAGATCGATATGAGGAAGTTTGATGGCAAGAATCCTGGAACAGGGATACCACAAATGGAGCAATTTTTCAATCTCCATAATGTGAAAAACACACAAAATGTACGCATTGCAACTTTATATTTGGAACCAAATTAGTTTGTATGGTATCAATGGATTTACTCTCATAAAAAAATTGTCACTTGGGCTATTTTTACGGATGAAATGATAGCACATTATGAGGATACAAAAAGAAACACTTTTTTTAGCCAATTGATAAATCTCAAACAAAAGGGTTCAATGATCGAGCACATTGAGGACTTCCAAAAATTGAATATAAGGGTAAAAGATATTCCAAAGGAGCATAGGATTGATGTGTTCATAGAGGCTTTAAAAGATAACATCCAACATGAGGTTCGCCTTTGGGAACCATATTCATTAGAGAAGGCATTCAGGTTGGCAAGAAAAATGGAAAGAAAAATTATGGCAACAAGGAAGCCTACCATTCACAATCATAAAGATGGAAGTGTTGCTGCCCCTAGCCATCCACAACCTACAATATTGACACCACAACAATTGGAAGAAAAAAGAGCAAAAGGGCTTTTATTACAATTGTGATAGCAAATACACTAAAGGTCATAAGTGCGCTTAGAATAAATTATTTTACATAGATTGTGAAGAGGAGGAATAAAAGGAACAATAAACGTCAAAAGAAGAGGATATACACCATGAACAAACCATAGAAAAAGAAGAAATAAATCCGACCATATCTTGTAATGCATTGGCTGGAATTACCACTCCTCAAACTACCAAGATAGAAGGGCATATCAAGAAGAAAAAGGTAATAGTGTTGATTGATTCGGGAAGTACCGATAATTTTATTCATTGTAAGATAGCCAAGGAATTAAATTGCTTCCTATATCCAACACCAATGCGTCAAGTGATGGTTGAAAGTGGAGGAACCAAAAATTTCTCTGGAAATGCCATAATATCAAGCTACCCATGGGAGAAAATGTATTGAATAGCCCAATGCTTTCCATTCTAATGGGTGGCGCTAATGTTGTACCAGGAATCCAATGGCTACAATCCTTGGGTACAATAACTTTTAATTTCCAAGAACTTTTCATGAAATTTTGTACAGAAAGAAAGAAAGTTGAATTAAGGGGTATTGTCGGGAAACAAGGAAAGATATTCAACTCTAACGGTATGACAAAGCTTTTAAAGAAGGAACAAGAAGGCGTAATTGCATAATTATGTCCTCTGGAGGTTCCCACATTAAAATCATCTATTTATCCAGATTTCCAAAAAAGTCTTGAACAATCATTCCAAGGTATTTGAGACTCCCAAAGGCCTCCCAGCTATTCGTGATCATGATCATGCTATTCATTTGATTCCAGGAAGCGTTCCTCCAATCACCGGTCTTAGCTACGGCGAGTTTCACAAAAACCTCTATTGTGGAATGTGATGCTTCAGGAAATGGAAATGGAAGATCAAAGATCCATTGCTTTCGAAAGTCGTCTAATAAAAGGAAAGTATTTACACAAATTTATTTATGAGAAGGAAATGTTGGCAATACTACATGCACGTAAGAAATGGTGACTCTACCTAATGGGAAGACACTTCAAGCTAAAACGAATCATGATAGTCTTAAATAATTTTTAGAACAACGATTATCCTCTAAAGAGTGACAAAAATGGGTCAGAAAACTGTTGGGTTATGACTTTGAAATCATCTACAAAAAAGGGAAGCAAAATGTTGTGGCAGATGCACTCTCAAGAAAAGATGAGGATGTGGAAGCGTTATTGTGCGCCCATTTCTATTATCCAACCAGATTGGATAAACGAAGCAAGCGGCGAATGGAAGAATGACAAAGAAGTGTGGGCACTCACTCAAAAGTTACAACAAGTTCCCAATACATATGATACATTTCGCTGGAAACAAATGTCCCTCAAGCAAGCTAAGAAGGACAATAAATTATCACCAAAGTATTATGGTCCGTACCTGGTGTTGCAAAAGATTGGGACTATGGCATACAAATTGGAGCTTCCTGCAGCTTCCCGAGTGCACCCAGTTTTCATCTTTTCTTGTTTAAAGAAGGTTATACGTGACAACATCCCAGTTCAAACAATATTGCTAGAACTTGACGAGGAAGGAAAAATAATATTGGAACTAGAAGCAATCACAGAAACAAGAACTCGACAGCTATGAAATCGATCAATTTCAGAGTATCTCATCATGTGGACGAACTTATCCGCCGAGGATTACACATGGGAGGATGAGAATTTTATACAGAAGCATCCAAAACTACTCAGGCATTAAGGACAAAACACATTTTGGAAGGAGAGGGGCATGTTAGGTCCCCATAATCCTAGTGATTCCCCCATTACTATTGTCATTGTAGCCCTTATTGTTATTATTATGCCCCCTATTGTCCCCATATTGTTATTAGTGTGCCCCATATAAACCCACTATTGTTATTGTTGTGCACTTATGTTATTACTATTATTTCGGCTTGATTATATTGTGACCCCTTAGACTCCCTATATAGAAGGGAAGTTTAGTCATATGTATCATCCAAGAATTGTTCATTTGTGTAATGTAAAGGAGGTTGCTCGCTCGAAGAGGCTGAATTATAAGGAGTTGATCTATCGTTTCTATCCTTTTATGATCTGGTTTCATAACATTAGTTTTGTGTTTATTCCATAATCAAGCACTTAACATTATCAGACCCTTCTTATCGAGGATTTCCACTTGTTTCCTATATGCCAACAATAGCAAGCCGTCGATCGTCGATGTCACGTCATCATTGCCACATGGCATCTCCTGAGTGGTGACATGTGTCACCAAGATAAAGCCAATTAGGCCACATCAAAAAACCAAAACTACCTACCACGTGTCCCTCCGTACCATCACGTCATGTTGATGTTACCAGCCACTTGTCCCTTATCGGACCCAATCAGATCTTGTGAATTGTCCACATCAGAGCTCATCTGAGACTGTTATATGTCCTTATTGAACCCAACCGGATGCCTCCATGTGCTTTCCTAGAGGAGAGAGAAAGAGGCCTTGCCTACCCTGTTTTTTCAGCGAATTCCTTTGTAAATTCCTTTTTGGCCTTCCCGACGATTTAACAAAGAATGCATTGTCCCATCTTATTAAACTCAATTAGAATTTTCTAATCAATTGTTTCCTTATGTTGGTCACCTATTAAACTGACGAATGTCGATCACTGATATGGCCTCGTCCTCTAACATGGGGATCACAAGTCGTTAATTGAATAATGCCTTATTTATTGTGTCGCACTTTGAATCCTCCAATTGTTGATATGTCAGGACCTCCGTCATGCGATATCACTAATCGCTGAGCAAAGATTTGCATTCGTTGTGTCTTTCTCCTTAGAAACTCTGAAGTCTTACGATGCTTCGATCTTTGATTTGCGAGGGTTCCGATATTCGAGACCTCTGATCTCTGATCTGCAACCCTGCTTAAGGCTTTAATCACTCTAAACTTTAGTAAGCCATATAGTTTGAACCACAATCCCATCTATGGAATTTGGGATACTGTTGGAAAGCTCTTCTAGAAAACTTTTGAATGGAAGATGTCTAATTAGCCATTGAGTCCATATGTTACCTAAAAATATGGCTCCAAACTCACCTCCAATATTTTGGTCCTAAAATCTCCAGAAAACAAGGAATCACACCCACGATGTGTCCTTAGCATGAGGCCTGCACCTCCTATGGACTTCCATCGTAGGCCATCACTGTAATAATCATTTGATATCTTCTCTAATAAGATTTCTACTATGATTATTCTCTACATGTAGCCTACAACTACCAAGATATTCCTCATGAACCATCACTACCAACATCTACTGCAACAAGCAACCAAGCTTGCCTGGTTGACATCAATGCCAACACTCTTACCAACTGTTAGGAAAGCCAAATGCCCAACAAAACTCCTGAGGATGACTGTTGACATCAACTCCAACACACTTGCAAATGCCTTCTCAAGGACAGTGGCCATGCACACAATGCCAACTCTCCAAAAATCTCCCCCTTTGGCATTGATGGAAACAAACCATCCCTTTCTCCAAGTGATGACCAAACCTCAAGCTACTTCCGCACATTTCATGGAATGAGACACCAATGACCTTCTTGACATAAAAAATTATACACAATTTTTCTCCCCCTCCAACATCAATGGCAAGGGGCTACAAGTTTCCTTTCTCTCTGCATGAACTCAGCGATTGTGTGGAATTGAGTCTTGTTGTTGAGATGTGCATCGTGCCTCATAGACCTCTCTTCCGGGGTTGTTGCTTCTACTACTCCATACACTAGGAAAATGTGATATGCTCCCCATGAACATATACTACCTCTGATTTTTCCTTCCAGTGTTGGTCAAATTATGGCTACAGGTTGAGCACTTTGTCCACTAAGGCATCTTTTATATAAAAAAATATTGATACCCATTAAATAGTGCATGGTATTGATGTTGCTGCAAATACCAAGTTATAATGATGTATTTTGGTTAGCCCTTCTTCGTTGTTGTTGTTTCTTCTGAGATTGTGGTCACTTTACTCTAGAATTTCCACTTCTCCCCTTGAGATCATTTTCATACTATGGGGATTGCTTCACATCTCATACCAATTTCATCAAAAGAAATGATATAAGTGGAACATTGTAACATGAAAACTCTGTTATTTCCTATCTAAAAAATAAATATCCACTTGCACACATGGTTACTCAACATGAGCCCATCATAACCAATTGACATAGCCATACCAATCGAGTGCTAAGGGACATGAAAAATCATACACCAATTGTGTTTCTTGAACACTAGACTGCTAATCATAATCGAAGTTACAACTCAAATGAAATAAGAGTATTTCACCAAATATGAAAACCTTTTATTTGCTCAGGAATCTTCCTTTTTGAGGTTGTCCATTGTTGCCTGCTACTGCTTATCAAACAAGCTCTCCTTGAACCAATGTTCCCGGATATCCTTTAAATCTATCTCACGTTTTCTAGGGCACTGATCCTATGGACCTGAAAAGACCGTGAGCTTCCTATCATTCCTATCTTCCTAAGAAACAGAGGATCTACTCCCCCGGAGACGATCATCCCCTTACTTCTCTAGACCTTTAAAGGTCGAGACTTGACAAAAACATTCCCATATTTCATCTTCTTTACCCCTGTTTGGGTCTTCCCTTAGATGCACATGGATAGAGGAAATATTTCTCTCTACTCCTCTTTTTACACCCAAACCCTATTGAAGCCTTTCTTCGTTTTAGAGGGTTCTGCCACAAAATTTGGAGGACCATTATTCTGATTTCTTCCTCCTCTTTTCATCTTGCTCTTTTGACGCAAAGCACTAAAGACAAGTTTATATTTTTCCGCTTGATTCTTTCTACTTGTCTTCAAACCCCAAGCTGCTACATTTTCATGCATATGCTGAGAATCATTTAGTTTCTTCTCGTTTCTGCAACCATTTCTCTTAAGACCAAATTTTCCACAATCATAGCATTTGATTTTGTCTTAAGAATGAGGTGGAGGAGTTACTCCTTTCGACAACTCTTATATCAAAACTCCTCTCGTGGCCAACTTTCCATCTTCTAGCGTTATTGTGCATCCTTGGGTTGCTGTTACCCAACACATTTTGTTTCCTTGCATACCATCTACAGTGTATGGCTTTATGTCCAAACTTATTGCGAGAAAAAAAAAACGTTGAAAAGTATTTTGATGAGAAAAGTTACATTGTATATGAAGGTTCTCTTGATGAGGAGGAGTCCTCTGCTGGCTCTTCTCGTGCCTTTCATGACAAAAAGCATTGTTATCATGCCCTCTTACTTGCAGTTGCCTTCCCCTCTTCTACTGCATTCTTTTCTTCTTCTGCCATGCTCTTGGTCAGTCAGCACACATTCCAAGCCAAGTCAACACAATTTTTTTGATTGGGGATGAGTGGTACATTGGTACACAAGCAATATAATAGTCAAAGTTTAAGTTCCATCCTTGGTGTTACTCTGCTACCAGCAGGCCTGCATAATACCTTGGCAAAGCCACGCAGGAACACAAGCATCACTCCGCAGCCAACAAGCCCAGTCAATACCCCGGTGGAGTTACTTGCATCGCCTCTTTGTCCAAGAAGCCTTTCTCTTATTTCGCATTATTCATTTTTCATTTTTCAAAATTTTTCATATTTTCATTTTTTTCATTTTTTTTCAAAAATTGTGCATAACACATATTCATTTCAGAGGCACAAACTTATTGAGAGAAAGAAGAAGAGGTTGTTCCCTAAGAGACATACTTTTGTATATACCTCTGACATACTTGTTAAGGTTTTCCCCCTCACCTTACTCTACTTGATTGAGATGACATGGGTCAACCCAAAAACAACTGACTAGAGTAGGTGATACTAGTTAGCGTGCAAGTGTTGTGTTTTCATCGAGATTCACTTCGAACAAAACGTATTTTCCATTGGTGTATCATGGACTAAAGACAAAAAGCTCTTCATATAGAGACAGGATGATAGATAACCAAGTATTGATAATTGCAAAAGTCCTCTTGTACTTTACCCAACTTGTTTCAAGAGTCGCACACAGTTCATGCGAAACTAACCTACGAACGCAAACAAGAAAACAAATAAAAGAGTGAAAAGCAAAAGCAAAATGCGAAAGAAAAGCGAGTAAGCAAACAAGCAAGTAAGAAAAAAAACAAACACACAAGAAATCAAACATGCATGCAAGAAAACCAATAAGCAGCAAACACTACTCCTTCTCCTAAGCTAATGGTGCACGGGTCTGCTCACGTGAAGTGATACTTCCAATGTAGCCACCGTCTCATTGGTCGACCCATGTTGGTCAAGGCATGGTTCACGAATAGCACAGTCACGCGAACTAGCAAACATGAAAGATATAATGATGAATACAAGCACACTCTGAGTTTTAACGCGTCCACAGAAAAGAAATCAGTGAAAACACATAACATGGACTATGTGGACTTTCCATGGAGTTGTCCTACACTGCGTGCAGATGTTAAGCATACACATTCTCTTGACTGCAACATGAAAGCAAACGTCTGAATGGTACACCACTTACATCGTGCAAGTGTATTTTCTTTGTAATATTCCTCCAATGTAACAGCAATGGGATCATGTGATTCGAGTCGAGGAAGCAAAATCTGGGTGTTTGATTGATCTTCAATGCGAAGCAAAGAGTGATGAGGAGTCTTGCGTGTTTCAACAATTTCCTGACCGGAAGTGAAACCAACCTCAGGACAGTGAGGGATTGATATAACCATCAACTCAGGCTGAAGTGGCTCGATAGCCTTCGGGGTTTCGACTTCGTCAATAGGTAGATCATCGAAGACTAGTGGCTTAGATAAATTAACATCGAGTGAATCAACATCGTGATCAAATGAGGTATTTGAAATGTTCGTTGACACACTCATGATTTGATTAATCATGTAGATGGGTAGATGAGATGCAAGGATGTTCACCCTTTGTGTTTTCAGGAATAATACATGACAGATTGGACGGATTTTCAAAGGAAGATGTGTCCTCTCTGCAATGTAATAACAGACTGGCATCCGATGTGTCCTGTGAACGATCAAAAGTAGAAACATCCGAAAATGAGTTTTCATCGGGGAAATCAATAGTGGAAGAATCACAAGGGATGTTAGGATAGAGTGGGTGAGGCGCGGGTGTAAGGGAGTCATCCTTCACTGTTGGATCTTCTTTAGATTCCCGCACACACTCATCATGAATGATAGCGCGGGTTGGTTGCACAACACAAACTCCATCAATAACTTTATCCTTGTTCGCAACTAGTACGGAGTCTAGAACGGAAGAACACAAGACAGTACAATTTGGAGGATCAGTAGAACACAGGGACAGAGGGACGGAGGTTGATGGAACAAATCCACGTGAGAACCAACAAGCTTGCAAGCCAAATCTGTGTTGATATCAAGAGCAGGTGCAGTGCGAGAATGTGACAGTTCAACAGATGTGTGTGCATGTTCTCCGACATCAATATGTGGTGGTGGAGCTGTTTAATGAGGTGAAGGCGAAAAATAACTGGTGACAACTATGCCTGCTTGAGATTGCGCAACTCCATCACCAAACTATGCTGAGTGAGATTCGAATGATTTAAAGAATTGTGTATTTTCGAATATGTAAATAACGTACTCGAATCTTCCATTGAGAAATTCCCAATCAATTTCATCTTCGGGAAATCGGTATGCAAGATTAGAAAAGCATGTGTGAAACTGTTCAACAGATTCACTGGGTACTTTCAGTAATTTCAGAATTTCTTTATTGAGTGATTTACGGTCAAAATTATTGAAGGCACAATCTATCTCTGCGACCAAATGATAAAGAGAATGAATATATTTTTCATACACCTTGGCACACCAATGCATGGGGTGCCCTCGAAGCGTGTAGGCGAACAACGCACAGGTCATATAATCTTCAAAGATTTCATGTCTTTCACACGAGCCTATAATGCGGACCACGTACCTAACTAAGGCTACTTGGCCTCCACCATCGTATGTTTTATGTGACAAGTTATCCCAGAGATCTTCTGAGACTTGAAAGTCGTTTCCATAAGACATACACTCCCAAAGAGAGACTTTGTAGTTAGTCATGATAAATATGTAGATATTCAAAACATATGCGAGGACTCAGCTTGTCATCAGGTCGTCCTTCTAGCAACAAAATGTTTATGGTGCTGGACCCGCCAACATGTCAAGGTATCTCTCCAGTAAAAAGTCCCAACTAGACCTCATACCGTTTGGTGTGGGAGTCCCAGTAGTCGGATAGTACGCTATTTCCTTGACCATTGTTGCACGTAGAGGTAAGTAAGATATCATTGTTGTTAACAGGGGTTTGACCAACACAGCAAGCCAATGAAGGTGCATGAAAGGTTCTAACACAGGGAATGGGGAATGAGTGTGCCCCTTAGAAACCTGTGGAAACATGAAGCTTGAAAGGGAACACACGAGCAAGGATACATCAATAGTTGGAAAGAAAGTTAACAAATATTCAAAGTAATGATTAAACCAACAACACATCTTATTAAGATTCATACAAATATATATAGAAGAATCAATATATATGCGTATGCAAACAACTACATATATCATTAGAGTGATCATTTGAACTACAACAACAACATATGCATGAAACGTGTTGGCTTTGTTATATTAAGAAAGTGAAATTTCCAATCATACATAAAACCATGACCAACCACTAGTTCCGACAACGGAAGGTTACAGTTACTGCTGCCTCCTCCTCCAAAGAGATATACTAGCTCTGCATTGTGGAGAAGTCAAGGCACGTTACAATCCACTCCAAGATTTCTCTAAGTTACACCTATAGGAAGCTTAGCTCCCAAAATCATGTACAATGAGTTATGAGGTTCTATAAATAGAAAAGGGTGGGGCGACCCTTGACATTCCCCTTTGTGACTCTTCACCTACCCTCATGACTCTTCAACTGCTACATCACTGTTACATTCGACTATCGACACTTGGTCTTTCACTTTTACAACATGTTACATTACAATTTGCACATGTACCCATGTAAGACAAAATAGGCTTGAACAAGCCATGCAAGACATCAATGAGACTCGGACAACTATGGGAAGACCAACCCTTCGACATCCTCACGATGATCGACGGTGGCGAACCAATGCCAAGCTTGGTAGTATGTGATGGTGTCCGTGTACTTTGTGCTGACATCCTTCTGGAAGCGAACTCTTGCCTCCGATGCATACGAGTACACTACTTTGGCTCCTCTGTCCAACTAATCTGATAAAATGCATATCATAGCCTTGAGTGCAGCAAGACCAGCAATATACTGATGCATAGTGTCTGTGTTGATCTCCAAGTGTGCGTTGGTGGCTATACACATCAACTCATCATAGTACATGTGCACCTCCAGTCATACTTTATTCTTTGTCTTTGCCTCGGTGAATGTGCCACTAAATGGGATTGCATGCTTACACACAATGACATCCATGCTCCTAAACACCCGTGCATGTGATCGACAACACTGCTCACCCTGTCTACTCTATGCTAGTTGTTGGGATGGGTTTATAACCTGTATGGGCACAGTTTCAACAATATGTGCTTGTTGTGCCTCCTGTTGTACCTGTTCCTAGTGTGCTTCCTTCTCTCCTCTGTGTAGCTCTTATTCTTCCCTAAGTTACCGCTTCAACCCCTAAAACTCCTCCTCTGTTTCCTCCAACCTCTATTTCTCTCTTTTCCTTTGCGTGATCCTCTTGTCGCATTGTTGCTTCTACTTTGAACTTGCAGATTTTCTCTGCCTTTGCACTCTCAGCAACCTTCCACTTGCCCTGGTCATGCGCATGTGTGCTACCCTATCATGTTGCGGATGATGCTTCCCTCTGCGATGTCATTTCCATTTCATTCTTGATATCCTTGTCTATGAACAACTTGGTTTCTTCATCGATATTCAAGCTCATAGACACTCACACAACTACATCTCCAGTTGTGCTCTCAACGGTCTCCTTTGACCCTGCTCTCATGTAGGACATTGTACATGTACTACTGAGAGGTACACAAACACTTGTGACACCTGGAGGCATAGAAATGCTAATGACAAGCAATTTGTCAATTGAAAACCAAAACAAATTTAAGAACTGTCATGCAACATACTTGTGTGACTAACTGTGAAGATTGCGCAATTTCCACCAAGAGACTGGGAGACTGATTGCCAAAACTGCACAAGGCAAAGTCCAAGTTGTCAGGAGGGGGACTGACTATTGGAATTAAGAAATGCATAGTCCAACCTAGCCTGCTGACGACTAAAATTGCACAATGTGTAGTTTCACTCAACAATGACATAAAAACTAGAAAACTGCATTCCATTGTTTTTGGGGCTAGCAAGGCACTGCCTCCAAGAATTGCACAATGCAAGCCCAGAGGCCGGTGCTAGGCCAGGTTTTTATATTTTCTGGATGGAAGGCAGAGCCTTCACTTCCAGAAATGCGGAATGCTAACCGCGCAAGGCAAGGTCTGGGCCAAGGCAGCCTAGACCTACTAACAGACGACTGAAAACATGAGAAGTGTGAATGCATGGAAAAACTTAGTGCAAACAAGAGTGAATGATCATGCATGCAACAATGAGTGTAGGATCGATAAAATGGGAAAACAAGCATGTGTGTCAAGTAAGTTGCCACAATGACGACCGTTAATGCAGAAACAGTGTCATGCATCCGATAATGATGAGATGGAAAGGAAAACTGAAACGGTGCTTCTACAAGCTAACATACATCAAAACAATAGCAAGCATTCATTGGAACCAAGAAGACAACACTCACACAAGTCGAAATACAAAAAGTGTTAGAAAAGCAGCAAAAGACATGAAAAGCATACTTACACAGAAAAGCTGAGTCGAACCTACTGAGGACTCCTATATGTGATGTGGGATGCCAAAGCTCTAAGATGGATGTGAGGAATAATTTTTGCAGCGTCGAATAAATGTGTTTTGATAGGATCAAGGTTATGACACGCATGCCACAAATCTAGTAAAAAGCGACACTTGGAGGGAGGTCTCTAAAATGGCTTTTGCATTTAACCTCCAGTTGCTAAAAATTGATCCCTAAAATATAGATATGCTCTATTATTTTTGCTTTTTTCCTTTTTGGGTAAAAGCAGCCCATGGATTCAAATCATGATTGCTCAGTCCTAGAGGGAACCCCCTGTCAACCTGAAAACACATGCAACGTTTTACAACGCTGAGGATGAGATTTGCGCAATTTATGGGCTGAGCTATACTATTTGTCCCTCATGCGTTTCACAATTTATGGATTGATCCCATGGATGTCAGCCAGAAATACACAATTCATAAGCTGAAGACCAGTGTCAGGTTGAACTTCGCATTTTCCAGAGGGAAGGTTACCGGCTGAACTGCGCATTTCTAGAGCCCAATAGGCAACCCAACAAAATTGCACAATTTCTGGAGGGAAGGTTAGTTCCCCTTCAAAATTACGCAATTTTCAAGGGGATCATCTCACCCAGAAAATTCATTAAGTCCGGAATCAGAGCCTGCAGTAGGAGACAAACAAGTTGACATGCACAGGTTGGTAGGCCATGTTGGAAATAACACTGAGAGGGGGGTGAATCAGTATTATCAGATCAATAATTTTATTTCCCAAACAGATTTATATACATTACTTTAGTGAAGTGAACTAGCATATAAATGCGACTATGATCAAGGAAACCAACATATATCCAGAGAACTTGGTGATTTAGACAATTTATCATGTGTTGAGCTTAAACCAATATATCAAAGATTTATTACATAGTGCAGTAAAAGCAAAATAAATCTTCACACATAAGCAACACACATGAACACCAAGATGTAAGGTGGAAACCCAATGTGGATAAAAACCACTTGCTGTTGTCGTCTCTGTCTTATTTTAATAATAAGAAAATCTTTTTACAATCTTGTATTGGTGCAGACTCATAACATTACATAGGCTTCTACCTGCAGAAAGTTACAACCTTCTCTCGTTCTCCAGCTTCTACTGGAAAGGAGCTACAACCCCCTAGCTCTTGTACTAGCCAATATGTTTACTAGTACGTAGGTGCCAACCTACAAAAAAACTCCACTCTTCCACCAGGGACCACGTTTCATGAATTTTCCTACTGGATACTCCTGGATCACAACACCACAATTTGAAGGCCATGTTTCATCAAATTTTCACACTGGACTCATAAACACTTTTAAACTTAAATGCATCAACCAATATTCAGTTCATCTAAACAATCAGACCACTGATACCAGAAACATTGTGCTGAACCCAAAACCCTGCATCATGATTCAGAACCAGCTGTAACCTTAAAAATCATGCATTCGAGTGTATACACTACTTGGATAAAACCAAACTGTGTGTATACGCTACTTCCATTAATTGAATCTGCATATACCTTCAAAACTAATGCAAACATAAACTTTTGAATCAAGTATGTACCAACTATCAATATACTGAGTATCTACTATCAACTTTCAGATCTTTAGACAGGCAGGGACCGAGATCACTTCTTCTCACTTATACAATCAATCAATCAAATGCGAGCCTCTCCTTATGCATTCAGTTTTACATTCAGATCTAAGAAGACTTCATTGACAGACAGCAGTAAAACAATAGAATTTTATCAAATAGATCAGTCAGATTTGAAAAAGGAAGCTTTTCTTTTGTATACGCTACCTGAAAGAACCGAACCTACGTGTATACACTCTTTGGCAGAGACGAACCTGCGTACAAATCTGCAAATATTGACTTAGAACTTCGCTGCAATTCCAGACTTCAGACAAACCCATATCTTGATAGATAATGAATAAAACAGATGCAAAACATTAGATCTAGTCTCAACCAATATCAGATCATTCAAGAATAAGTCATTTCACGTCTCATGATCCTAACCCAACATTGAACTCAAAGTGCACATAAATATTTCAGATCTAATCCCAAACATAACCCTGCAACATAAAATATACTTCAGATAGAAGTATTCCTTAGAATCTTATTACTTGCACTCTTGGCCTAATGAGCTTCTCCTCCTTATATTCTCTTAAGCCTTTCTCAATACCTTGGACCAAAACCACTTAAGACCAATACCATGGACCAAATACCTAGGGTCAATGCGTTGGACCAAATACCTCGGACCAAAATACCTTGGCCCAAATACCTCTGACCAAAATTTTGGTTTTCCAACCTGTACACGCTTTCCCTCCTATGAAAGTGCGTGCATACGTTATATGCTCTTT
This sequence comes from Pinus taeda, assembly GCA_000404065.3. Taxonomy (NCBI): domain Eukaryota; kingdom Viridiplantae; phylum Streptophyta; class Pinopsida; order Pinales; family Pinaceae; genus Pinus; species Pinus taeda. The sequence goes on along the minus strand of APFE030500038.1, from coordinate 27,971 downwards.
TTTTTCTGTTAATCCGCGTGTATATGATTCTTGGAGAAATTGAACATGTGTATACCTCTATTTCTTCATTCTTTGGAGTCTGATATGTAATCCTTTACTATTAACCTGTTGCACTGTGAATTGTCATCTGAGTGAGTTGCCATCAAGTCCAAAGGGGGATATTGTTGGGATTATGATACAGGGGTTGTCACTCTCCCCCCTTATCATCAAGGGCAAAGGGCAGACCAAGATATTCTTCCCTTTTGATATACATTATGATGTCCATGCTCCCCCTGAGTATATGCTGAATTCTTTGATTAAGCTCCCCCTATGCTAAGATGTACTAAACTCTCCATGCAAGACCCATGTTACCCCTGAGCACATACAAAAACTGTAGGAATAACATGACTCTATAACTAAACTAGGTGAGTATGATCTTCCTATCACCAATGACTCATACATACATCAATCTCCCAACCAAGTGGTGATACACCAAATTTGACTCATCCACCAACCAAGTGGAGATATTAGTTACATCATTTTTCCAAGAGGACTCACTCAAATGTATAAGCAGACATATCACACCCTAGACTTTTACATGACTTGAGCAACAAATCATATAAATTTTTTAAGCCATAGCTGGACTCAGCAGCTATAATGCCAACAATGAAGAATGCACGTGAAGGCTAATGCTCGCCTTGAACCTGTACTACCTATGCATTGTTAACAAGTCAATAAAAGTTAATGAACAAAGCATATCGATAGACTGTAGTCATCAACATCAGACAAAGCACCCATATCAGAGCTTACCCCACTGTTTTTTCCTATTTGAAAAACATATATGCTCCTTGACCCATAAAAACCTGCCCATGTAAGCGACTATATTTCATGAAACACACGTATAATAACCTCTCTGAAAAAAACAAAAAAATCAAAAACAGATTTAACAGCATGATGATGCATCAACTACTCCCTGCTTTTGTCTAAGATATTCAAATGTTTCTTTGGGTAGTGGTTTAGTGAATATATTAGCAACCTATTATTTGGAAGTAACATGCTCCAATTTTACCTTTTGTTCAAGCACTTGTTCACGTAGAAAATGGTACTTGATGGGTATGTGCTTCATATTAGAGTGCATGACACGATTCTTTGAAACACTGATGACACTTGTATTATCACATAGAATGGAGATGGGTGGAGTACATGTGATCTCACTGTCTTGCAAGGTTTGCATCATCCAAAGTAGTTGTGTGCAGCAAGATGCAACAACCACATATGCTGCTTCAGCTGTAGATAAAGCAATTGAACTTTGTTTCTTGTTGAACCAAGACACTAGCCTAGAACCCATATAAAATGCACCACCACTAGTGCTTTTTCTATCACCAACACTTCTTGCCCAATCTGCATCTGTATATGCATTAAGAGTAAGATCTGCATCTCTAGGATACCATAAACCAAAGACCTGAGTTCCTTGAAGATATTTGAAAATTCTTTTGACTACCTCAAGGTGTGATTCCTTTGGATTTGCTTGGAATCTTCCAACTATTCCTACTACATGCATGATGTGAGGTCAAGCACCTATTAGATAAAGCAAACTGCCAATCATGGATCTGTAAGTTGGTTGATGTACTGTTGTTGATTCATCATTTGAGTTGACACTGCACCCTGTTACCATTGGGGTACATACAGATTTAGAATCATCCATTCCGTACCTTTTCAACATCTGTTTGAGATATTTGGTTTGTGAAAGAAAAATACCATCTTTATTTTGTTGAACTTGTAGACCAAGAAAATAGGTAAGTTCACCAAGCAAGGACATTTCACATTCTTGATGCATTACTAAAGCAAAATTCCGACTCATGGATTCTTCATTGCTACCAAAAATGATATCATCAACATAGACAATAATAATTAGAAATTTATCAATTTCAATATTTGTATATAAATTGTTATCCGCTAAACCTTTTGTAAAACCTTTTTGGTGTAGACATTTGTCAAGGCGGTAATACCAGGCCCTTGGAGCCTATTTCAGACCATAGAGAGCCTTTTCGAGTCTGCATACAAGTTTTTCATAATTTGCAAGAATGAATCCGTCTGCCTGTTCAATATAAACTACTACTTCTAAATCTCCATTGAGGAAGGCTGATTTTACATCCATTTGGTATACTTCGAATTTTTGAAAGCTAGAAAGAGCAAGAAACATCCTTATGGATTCAAGTCTGGCAATTGGTGCAAAAGTTTCTTCAAAATCTATACCTTCTTGTTGCGCATACCCTTTACAAACAAGTCTGGCCTTGTTTTTAATGACTTCTCCATTTTCATTCAGCTTGTTTTTGAAGATCCATTTAGTTCCTATAATATTTTTATCATGATGTCTAGGAACTAATTCCCAAGTATCATTTTTTTTAATTTTCTCAAGTTCTTCATTCATGGCCTTGACCCAACATTCATCTTTGCATGCTTCATTTACATTTTGAGGTTCGGTGGAGGATAGTAATGCTAGATAGCTTGAGGTCCCTGTAATAGTTCTTTTTGTCTGTACACCTACCTCTTTTTCCCCTAAAATTTGTGTTTCTGGATGATTTTCCTGAACAAACCTGGACGGAGTCTTTTCTTCTACAAGTATCCCTTCTTTTGGTGCTTCATTGGTTTCTTCTTCAATATGATTTTGATTTGATATGGGAAAATAATCTCCATCTTCTTCATCGTCATAATCTTCTGTTGATTTTATCTGTTTTGGATTTTTGCATTCTTTCAACAATATTTCAAGTCTTTTATTATAGCACTTATATCCTTTACTTCTGGAAGAATAACCAAGAAGAATACCTTCATCTGCTCTGGGTTGAAACTTACCAAGTTTTTCATCAGTCCTTTTCATAAAACATTTGCTTCCAAAAACTTTAAATTATTTTACAGTAGGAGTCTTACCATACAAAAGTTCACGTGGAGTTTGAGTACTATTTAGCCAAACGTTTTCTTTGTTGGGAATAGTTACAGCAGCGAACGCAACTTCACCCCAAAAGGTTGGAGGAGTTCCAGATTCATCTAGCATATAGCTCGAGCCATTTGTTGAACTGTTCTATTCATTCTTTCTACCACACCATTTTGCTGAGGAGTCCTTGCGGTGGAGAATTGCCTTTTTATTCCATGTTGTTCACAAAAGTCAAAGAATTCATTCCATGTAAACTCCCCTCGATCAGATCTGAGGCATTTTAATTTTTCGATCTGATTCATTTTCAAACAAAGCTTTGAAGGCTTGGAACTTTTCCAAATGCTTCATCTTTATGCTTTAGAAGACCTATCCAACACATTCTGGAAAAATCATTAATGAACAAAATAAAGTATTCTTCTCCACGAGGTGACTTTTTCCGTGATGGTCCACATAAATCAGTATGGACAAGTTCAAGAGGCTTACTCGCTGACCCTTCTTTTTCCATGAAGTGAACTCTGGTTTGCTTAAGGATTTGACATGGTTTGCATATTGTATTTTCTAGGATGCTGATGTCTAGAAGATCACGAACAACCTCAAATATGCATGCTTTTCTCATTTGAAAAAAGCTTAGATGTCCCAATCTTCCATGCCACAACGAGTTTTCATCATTTTTGCTTAGACATCATTGTTTTTGTCCTCCCTTGAGTATGTAATATGTATAAGTTGTTTGGAGTTCTTGTAACTTTGATCACGATCTCACCTGTATCAAGCTCACGAACAAAACATATGTTTGATCGAAACACCACTTCATTTCCTTGATCACACATTTGACTGACACTCAACACGTTATGCTTTGAACGTCTACATGCATAACATTTTGAGCTTTAACCTTTTCTTTCAAGAAAACAGAACCTTTACCTTTTATGACAACCAGAGTGTCATTTCCAAATGAGACATTCTTTTCCTTTTCTAAGGCATTATATGAGTGAAGTTTTTCTTTGTCATATATCATGTGTTTCGAGCACCCATTGTCGATGTACCACTGATTTTCTTGTCCTTCAGCATACAAGGCTATACCACATCTTTCTGTTTGACATTCTTCCCTTCTCCATATCTTGGGATTTAATGATGTTTCTTCCTTTTGAAATGTTTGCTGAAATTTGCTCCTGCATTCAGATTCTTCCTAACCAAAGTTGTTACAGATTGAGCATTCTATTTCATTTTCAAGAGGAGAAAAGTTATTATAGGAACTTCTCTTGATCCCTGTTACATTGAATCGATTTCATGTTTCTCTAGTCATGATGGTTTTGTAAGCAACATATTGAGCAACTTTGTGCCCACAATTATGACATGAAAAACGTTCCCCATAAAAGAAATTCCCACAATTATCAAATCTATTAACCTGGTGATTGTAGTTTCTATTGATATTCATCTTTGGAGCAAAGTGAGTATGAGTTGCCTAAGGTTGGTTGTGGCTTCTATTCATTCTTGGAGTAAATTGAGTATGATTTACCTAGTGATCAGCGTTATGCCTTTGTTGGCGATTGACATATTGTTCACTGGTCTATGCTGCATCAAGATATATTTTGGTGGAGTTTGACAGCGTTTGTTATGGAGATGCTTCTTAAGTATATCCAAGACATGTTTTTATCATAGGAGAACGTTGAATTTTGATAATTTCATTTGAAGTTTCTGATCCTTTAGCAAATCTAAGATTGAGATATTTCGTTTTCTCAATATCCTTTCTTAGACCCACAATTTCAAATTCTAGTTTTTCATTGTGTTTTTCCTTTTCAGCAAGTTCGTATGTCAAGGTATCTATAATCATATTATTTTATTCTAAAGAGATTTTGAGTTTAGAGATTTCTTCATGAAGGTCTTCCTCTTCTAAATCATCCCAAAAATTATCATTGTCATAAGCCATGAGAAGTCTATACTCATCACTATTAGATAAACCATCACTATCCTCTTCTAAACTATCCCAAAAATCATTGTGATCAGAAGCCGTGAGAAGTTTGTAATCTTGTCCAGTTTCATCTTCATCACTATTAGATAAACCATCACTATCTTCATGAGTATAGTAACTCCTTTTATTCACAACTTGTTTTCTATTCCCTTTTGCATATTCTTTTCTTTTTCATATTTATCTTTATGAGGACATCTGGTGGCATAATGACAGACTCTGCCACAAGCTAAATATTTGAAGGGTAGCGTACCTCTAAACCTTCCAAAACCTCGTTGAAGCTTCTTGACAAAGTTTACCTCATCTTATTCTTCTGAAATATGTCCTGATTCATTGTGTTCTTCCTTTCATTTCGCTGGTGCTTTAAATGAGGCTTCTCTCATATCTGAGGGTCCTCCTTTTCTCATCTCAAAGGCGGTTAAGATGCCGTGAAGTCGTGTGATAGTGATATTCTACAGATCCTATTTTTCTTCTATGGCAAGCACTTTCCCAAACAGATTTATATGTGTTACTTCAGTGAAGTGAACTAGCGTATAAATGCGATTGCGATTAAGGAAACCAACATATACCCGGAGAACTTGTGATTTAAACAATTTATCATGTGTTGAGCATAAACCAATATATCGAGATTTATTAGCAACACAAATGAACACCAAGATGTAAGGTGGAAACCCAATGTGAATAAAAACCACTTGTTAATGTCATCTCTGTCTTATTTTAATAATAAGAAAATATGTTTACAATCTTGTACTGGTGCAGACTCGTACCAGTGCGTAGGCTTCTACCTGCAAAAGGTTACAACCTTCTCTCGTTCTCCAGCTTCTACTGGAACGGAGCTACAACCCCCTAGCTCTTGTACTAGCCAATATGTTTACTAGTACGTAGGTGCCAACCTACAGAAAAACTCCACTCTTCCACCAGGGACCACGTTTCATGAATTTTCAGACTGGATACTCTTGGATCACAACACCACAATCTAAAAGCCACGTTTCATCAAATCTTCACACTGGACCCATCAATGCTTTTAAACTTAAACTGCATCAAACAATATTCAGTTAATCTGAACAATTAAATCAGTGATACCAGAAACACTGTGCTAAACCCAAAACCCTACATCATCTTTCAAAACCAGTTGTAACCTTAGAAATCATGCATTAGAGTGTATACGCTACTTGGCTAAAACTAAACTGTGTATACATTACTTCCGTTAATTAAACCTACGTATACCTTCAAAACTACTGCGAACATAAACTTTTGAATCAAGTATGTACCAACTATCAATACACTGAGTATCTACTATCAACTTTAAAAGCTTTACATAAGAAGGGACAAAGATCACTTCTTACTTATACAACCAATCAATCAATTTCCAGCCTCCTTAGGCATTCAGTTTTACATTCAGATCTAAAAAGACTTCATTGGCAGATAGTAGTAAAACAACAGAATTTTATTAGATAGATCAGTCAAATCTGAAAAAGGAAGCTTTTCTTTTGTATACGCTACTTGAAATAACCGAACATACGTGTATACACTCTTTGGCCGAGAAGAACCTGCATACAAATCTGCAAATATTGACTTAGAACTTCGCTGCAATTCCAGACTTCAGACAAACCCAAATCTTGATATATAACGAATAAAACAAGTGCAAAACATCAAATCCAGTCTCAACCAATATTAGATCATTCAAGAATAAGTCATTTCACGTCTCATGATCCTAACCCAACATTGAACTCAAAGTGCACATAAATATTTTAGATCTAGTCCCAAACATAACCCTGCAACATAAAATGTACTTCAAATAGAAGTATTCCTTAGAATCTTATTGCTTGCACTCTTGGCCTAATGATCTTTTCCTTATATACTCTTAGGCCTTTCTCAATACCTTGGACCAAAACCACTTAGGACCAATACCTTGGACCAAATACCTAGGGTGAATACCTTGGACCAAATACCTCAGACCAAAATTTTGGTTTTCCAATGTGTACGCGCTTTTCGTTCTATTAAGGTGCATACGTTATACGCACCTTTTTTTCTATTAACCTGCATGTATATGCTTCTTCGAGAAAGTGAACATGCATATAGCTCTCTTACTTCATTCTTTGGAGTCTAATTTGTAATCCTTTGTTGTTAACCTATTGCACTGTGAACTGTCATCTGAGTGAGTTGCCATCAAGGACAACCCCTGTATCATAATGCCAACAGGCCACTGAAACTCAGCGGAAGCCTATGTACTTGGACAATGTAAGACATGCGACTAAGGATGGTTGGTAGGGAGGCTCCAAAATGAACCCAAGGAAAAATTTTAGAGGGTGGTTGTAGCCGCTACAACACCTTCATAGACCTTTTGCATAAACATCAGTGATTTCTCTTTTCTGCAAGGATTATGACAGTGCTTATCTATGGAAGGACTTTCAAATATCTAGCCAGTTTATAAATCCCCTTGCAATCAAGAAATCATTTAACCAAATCTGATCATAAAATCGAAAGATACTTACTTGGTGTGTGAAGAGGAGATCTTCACCTTGATGCATCTTTTTCTTGAGTTGCCCGTCATTAGTGTCCTTTCAGCACTACTTCCTTGGAGGCCTTCTATCACAATGACATCAATGATCTTGACATCACCGAGACTGCTTCACGACCTTCATAACTCATTTTTTATGTATTTTTAACTTCAACATATTATTGTTATGTTAGTGATACTATGATCTGATCTGAGCACCATGCTATTGAGATCATAATCATATACATAATTCAAGACTACAATAATTATATCTGTATGGCACTACACATTGACGTCTATGTGCATTGTGTAGAGAGGAAATGTACTGAGAGCCCAAACTTGTCAATGAATAAAATCACTTAACTATGTGTGGAAATGTATAGATAGATTGTCTCATCATCGAAACTCCCTTGATGTAATAATTATACTTAGACAGTGAAGTAATCATAGATTGTAAGAGGTACTCCTTTGATTACTTCTGCAATATATATATGCCTGAGACTATATTTTATGGCATGGACAAAGTTCAGTGATCAAGAAGTGAGGCTCACTGACATACATCACCAAACTGAGCGAGTGCTAATTATGACTATTGTTGACCTTCCTGTTGTATACTTGCTCCTTTAATTCTTTCAACCTGCTTTGATATCCTTAAAGACAGATCCTTGTGTGTCTCTTTTGTTGCCCTTCATTTGACTTTATCACCTTATCTCTAATATCATGTTGAAGAATCTAAGGAAAGTGGGATTAATGTGATTCTTCTAGACTTGATAACAATTTGTGAAGTGCTATTTTGAATCTTTGATTTATCTTAGCTTGATCTTCTTCTTATTATTAGTGTGTGTGTTTGCTTCATCAAGGTGCTACCAAAACAAAGAGACAAGAACAAAAGATATTTGGCTTTCTTCCAAGGCCAAAAACTCTCCCTTTTACAGAGTAAAAACCGCACGAAATTCTTCTTATGGATATTCAATTGACAAACACCAAGACCATGACCCTTGACCTACTAGGCCACTAAAAGATAAAGTCACCAATGCTCTCCTATAACACTTCATTACTGCACCAGAGCCCATCAATACTGCATCACTTCATTACTGTTGCAACATCGTTTTTGTCCCTTGACCAAAGCCTTCACCAAATAGATCTTCCATATTGAGATATTTATTGGAAAATTTCCCTTTGATCCACCGAGATCATGAGTGTCTTCTTGTATCCTTTACCGAGATAATGACCATGTTAGGGTCATGACTACACCTTAACCGACAATGTAACTATATATGTACAACGATCATCCTTATCTACAACTGTGGGAGTATGTGAGTGTACAATAGTCATACTCATTCGAAAAGCCAGAGGGATCCTTCTCCTAGATCCTTCTCCTAATCGTAACAACGTCCTGCACATTTTCCGAGATATATGTAACCTTAAACTTGACCGAGATTTCAGAGAGGAGTGTGAGGATATTCTTGTCCCTATATTTGAGCCAACATGTCCAACAAAAGTGTTGTCTCCTTTGTGATTCAACTTGTCATTTATATTTATCTTGAGGCTGATTTGACTTCCTTTCTTCATCATTTCGCTGAATGACATGTTCGTGCTTGTCTTTGGAGGATTGTGCTCGTCTTGGAGGACTCTTTTAGACTAGTATATATATTTACACATATGCTCACGAAGATCACTATACATGTCTTTGACTCTTGGACTTTCCTAGACCTATGGAATGAGCAAGAAACTCATTCTTATAATTTACAAAAAATAATATTTCTTTTTCTTGACAAGTACAAAGATCACTGTTAAATTTGTAAATACCGAACCTAGTTACACTTTCTTCAACACTTGACTAGCTGAGTTTGAAATATATTTCAACCAATTACATGTACTACATTAACTAAGTATGCTAGAAGAGTTAAGTCAAATTGGCCTGGTCTAATGACGTTGGAAAGATGGAGCTATCAGAAAATGAATGGTCCATGAATTAGCATGCATGCACATGGTATCATGGACATTAATAATCACTATCTGCATTAATTACACTAAATCTGCATTAATTACACTAAATTGTGGAGCCCCTGGAGTTGGAGTGATAAAACCTCATGAAAATGTATGGACATGTGTAATTATATATCATATGCTATGGCATGGTGTGATGCACTAAGCCACCAATAATTGGCTTAGTGACTTGTTTTTAAGAATTGCCCACTCATTCTCCATATTCAACTTCAACGTGACTTGTACATTTATAAGTACTAGCTGTGTATATATAGAGATGCATGTAGAGCACACAACTCACATGACGTTCGAGAGATTTTAGTGGGAGAGAGAGAAATGGATCTTTAGTTTGCAATATCATTATTTCTTAAGAAAATTTTAGTGAATGCTAACCATCATCATCAATTTTTTTTTTTATTAAAAGAAATTAAAATAAATAAATTAAATCATATTGCTAAATAAAAATAACAAGTAATAAATTAATCTATAATATTTATTTCATGGGGATTTAATTATTTTTTTGTGATTATTTTAATTTTGTAAATATCTTTGTAACATTTTAAAGTCTATGAAAATTACTGTGAGATAATTAATATATGAAGATTGTAATGATGTTGATGATTAACACCCAGATCAACGTCATCTATCGGACCTTAAAAAAGTAAGAGATTAATTGAGACACCTTCATATTTTATTTTTATGATAAAAAACAAAGAGAAATAAACATTCCTAGGTCATTATAGTTATGTTGACTTAATAAGTCAAGAAAGTTGGTAGTGTGGCAAATGTTCTGTTAATGAGAAGGGATGTGAGTAAGAGCTGAGCAATACAAGAAAAAACGATTTTCATCTTTCTTAGTATTGTAAAGATGACAGATTCTTTTATCCTAAGGTGTTTTGGGAATAGACCAACTCCCAGTTTCAATTGGGGGGTCATGAGAATTAGTTCTTATCTTCACAATGTTCATTTCTTATTAACATTGATCAAGAAAAAAGGATAATTTTGGTTAACAAGAGTGGTTTGATCACCTCCTTGTAATACCTTAGCTTCCTTCTCCCCTCTATCTCCTTATCATCCCACAACTTATCTTTAAATTTGGAATAATAATATTTTTTATATTATCTTTATTCTCCAAGATTACCTCCTCCTTTATCCCCCAATGGTTGAGCTAAGACTAGGCATCCTTTTGCCATCCTCCCTTGATCTTGAGGTGGGGATTCTAGCTAGGGATAGAAGTAGTTTTGGGGAACGTCCTGGCATACATTTGCAAAGCTTCTTCTTATACATTAGATACCTAACCATGGACATGCTTTGAATGGGGAGAAACTAGCTTCAATCGAGAGGATAGGATATGAAGTATTTCCTCTCATGTTGAGGTTGTACGTTATAAATTGTTTTTGGATCAACTCGAGTTTCCTCCATGTTTCTCTAGATATACTACAACCCAAACCTCACAACCATATAAAACAATAGTGTTGATGAGAGTCTCAAAGAGGAACCATTTGTCGCTCCAAACCCAAAGATAAGTCGACTTACAATTGTTTTCAAGCTAATAATAAAATTTTCATCCTTCAATGATCCTTTTGTCAATGCTACAATTCCAGTTGAGCTAATAAATGTAATAAATGTCAATACTTGAATATTTGTATGACGAAACTTTCTCCAAATAATTATCATGATAGATGAAATTATCATAATTAATTTTTTTTAGATTTAATTATCATATATTTAATATTGACTATATAATATAATTTAATATAGTAATAAATAATATATAATAATATACATATTTAGATTTTAAATTGAAATATGATTAATCAACCATCCTTGCTTGGTATATTTTGTTTGTTTTTTAAAACTTATAAACTCGACATATACCGTTTTCTAGAAGGCCAACAGACACTTATTTTTTCACCTCTCATGCCACGAAGACCAACCACCACCATGGGGCTCACGTTATACAAGTGAATTGATAGAACGCCAATAATTTTGAATGGACTTATACAACAATTTATTTAGATGCGATACCACACCAATGGCTGCCTACCCCTTCTCCATCCTCAATGTGACTTACATGACTTCTTCATTACAACCCCCGTGTATATAGACAAGAACACATAGCTCGTGCTTTGGAAGACTCTGTGGTTAGAAACAAAGAGGATGGATATTTAATTTTTTTCCTTCTCTTGTGCCATGAAGACCAATGACCGTTGTGGGGTTAACATGATATAGAAGTGAAGTGATACCACACAAATCATTTTCAGTGGAGTTGTTATTCAACCATTTATTTCCATTTCATGCCACATCAATCGATGCCCACTCGTTCTCCATCCTCAATGTGACTTCTACGCACACGACTCTTCCTTGATCGGAATGTAGTGTATATATAGAGATCCATGTAGAACACACAACTCAAACGTGTTAACGTTTTTTCACATCTCACATTTAAATATAAACTCCACATATACCACCTCTTGATACCAATGCTATATAGGAGTGAACTGATACCACACTAATAATTTTCAGTTGATTTGTGTCAATCATGTCCATGTGGTAATGGTATATTGCATATAGCTCCAGTGCATGGTTGTGTGTGGATCCTGGTCTAAGGGTAGGTCACGACTCAATTATTCTTTCTTTATCCGACGTATAGTTTTGTTGCTCAAATTAATTAGAGATAACATTCACGTGGCCCACTCTCCAGTTCTTCCCGTGGATGTTTCAGTCTGTCTGTATAAGCCCAATTTCAAGAATTGGTGGAGAAATAATAGATGTGGGACCCTAACTCCTTGCGGTCGTCTGTTGACAAAAAAATTTCTAACTGGCTCCTTATTTTGTTGGTTTCTTATGCAATTTTGTTAGCAAGTATTCAGGGTTGGAGCAACCCTCGGAAGTGTCTTACTTTTGAGCCTAGATTATGTTTGGGTCGACCTCCATATTTTGAGACAACCCATTATTTGATTTGCAGGTGTAGAAAAATAGTTCATGCCTCTAGTAAGGGAAGGAATAGTCGGGGAGGTTGCAACCGTGGGAAAAGGAGGAAAGCATCCCCTTACCAGGGCAATGAACCTAGCTCATTTGGGGGAACTATAAATCGACATGTCGAATTATCCAGGACGCTGCTCAGGGATATCATTTGGGCAGTTTGAACCCATTCAAGCAGCTCAGAGAAGATTGGGAAGATGAGAATAAATAGACAAAGGAAATTTTTGAAAGTAGTTTGGATGAGTCGAAATTTTTATTCCTGACCCTGGTCATACCCGCGAATGATCTACTCAATACAAGAAAACGGTCCACCTATATTGGATGATGAAGATCCTTCTAGACAAAGCCTTGGAGCAGTTTCCACCAAACATTCATATGTCTTCCCATGGGCACTTGTATTATATTAAAGAGTTTCAAAAGATCCAATTTCAGTTGTAGTAGCAAAATGGACGCCTCAACCGCATTGAGAAAGACATCCCATGCATTCCCCACACGAAGATGCGAGGTTCCACTACGAAGGACCCTACCCCTATTGATTCCACTGATGACGATTAGAGTGACAGAGTGACAATGCACCCCTAGTTTTAGTTTTGTATGAAGAAGTTTCAAATTTCTAGGCATATTAGCAGTTATGCTTATAGGTATCTAGCTAGTATCTAGCTAGTAGGAAGAACAAAGGCTCTCAAACATATATAGTGTGACTAGCAAGACTTGTTATTTTTTTTTGGATGACTTATTTTGCTATCAAGTGGCTAACAAACCTAGTTTCCCTGAGGGCAGGTTGAGACCACCTAACCTTCAGACATGTGTATGTAACCTTCGTTTTTAATAGAAAATTAATGGAAAGGTCCTACCAAATTTCCAAAACAAAATAAATCTATACTAAATATAAAAGTGATCTCATAATCACACAGAAATCCTCCTTTGAATTCTTTAGTTGTAGCAATAAATATTGTGAATATTTTATGTTGTGAGAAATGCATGAGTCTTCATAATAATTCAAAACCTTTTTAAAATTCTTCACTTATGTGTATATAAATAAACTATATATAAATGTAAAAGTGATATCATGTTGGGATGGGGTCCCGTAGGTTAGTTTGGGATTCAAATAACCAAAATTTTGATATAATTTTGTAAATAATGTAAAGTCTCTGCGATTTGTGGATGCGGAGCGTGTAGATGAATAGAGTCATAGGGGCTTAGCCCCTTGTCTTATGTAAAGTATGAGTCAGTTTTGAGATTCACCCATGGTCCACGAACCATGGCATTGTATGAAAATGACTATAAATAGGTGTGTCTTAAAGAGTCGAAGGCAATAGAGACAAGGAGTAAGTGATAGAAAGGAGAAGCTGGTAAGAGAGGAGAAGAAAGGCTTTGCAGTTGAGTATGTAGAGGCCTAGGTAGAGTCCGCAACTGAGTGCACAGACCCCTGCAACTGTGTGCTCATGGCAGTTTTGACTCTGTAATCTTGAATTGTAGATTAATAAAGACAATTTTATAAAGAATTCTTGCACATTTATCTTTATCTCTGTTAACGTTATATGTTTTCAATGAATGACGTGTTTTATGGAATATTGATTGAATGTTACGCAATTCTCTTGAATACATGTCAATGATGTACACAATGAATGTCTAAGTTCTTTCGCGAAGACTTTGATGAATTCTCTTATGTCTACTAATAACTTAAGTAAATCTGTGCGAACACTAGTATAGGACTACTCTCTGATGTGCGTAAGTAGGCAACTTGACTCATAAAGGTCCGCAAACACTGATCGTAGACCTTCGTGAAGGTCTAAAGGCTATTTTAACAGAGTTGTGACAATGTGCCTTAAGAGGTTATCGATCTGCGTGAAGGAAAATATGAGGCGTTGAAAGACATCACACTAGTCTTTGGATACAGAAACTTGGTTCTTGCATCCCCCCATACTTCTTCATGTGAGACTGCAACCTGCGTTATGTCGGTTGTTACCAAAAGGGCCAGTAGTGTAGGGTTTTGTTAGTTAGCGCAACTAACTCTAAACCTAGGCAAAGAGCCCCTAAGCCAATAAATGGATCTGTTGCCGAGACTCGGATCTGTTTGAAGGAGATGTGTGATGTCGCATCATTGGAATCTGACCAAGAAAGAGATTGAAAAGTGGTTAGATCGAAAGATTCACGAATTTGAGGTGCAAGAAAACAAGAATCCGCACCTATCGAAGCAAGAGTGGTTGAACAAGTATTTGTATACGGAGATACACAAGATCTTCTTCTGCACCTTCCCCATTGAACTGTACCAATGGTTGGCTAAATTGATAGATAGCCAAGGAAGGTGCAAGCTTGATAATATTATAGTGTGGACTCCAGAATTAGTGCGATGGTTAGAAGCCTCTAAAAACAAGATCACGCGAGCTGTCGATCACTGGCTTGATCGAATTATAAGAGGATTTGTTACAAAATTTGCAGTTTATACCTCAGTCAGCGATAGCAAAGCAGAGCAAAGATTTTTCAAAGGACCGTGACGTAAGTACTTAATATCATTGAATACTTGGATTAAAATGTTGTTATGTGAAAAAAAGGTGATTCCATTACCTTGATGTTCATACCTATGTGGAGTGGATGACTCTTTAGAAAGAGTGAAGGATCAAGACCTGAGTATAGTCCATTGATTGGACCTCCTTTAACTAACGACGAAGGGGCGAGACGAACTTCGTCGAAGTGTTGTTCAGCTAATCACTCAGGGGATTCCTCGAGAAAATCATCCTTCCACTCCATCTCCACCCTCGCCTCCACTGCATACACCTTCACCCACACCTCCACCTCAACCACCACTGTTCAACATGGTGAACATGATGAAGCTACTGATTTTCAAGGGCATAGGGTGTGAAGATGCAAAGTAGTTTTGGTTTGTTGCAAATGTTGTATGGACAATGCAACAAATTACTTATGACAATATAAATAAGGCATAATTGGTTACCTCTCTGCAGGATAATGTGCTAACCTAGTATATTAAGTATTGTTCCAATAATCCACTTGCAATGCTAGCAGAGACTAACACAGCTTTAAACAAGGAGTTTAGTAAGCCTAAATCTGACTCACAGTCTGTAATTGGATTCAAAGAAATCATGATGAGGGTCGATGAGACGACTTGGGAATTAGATAAAAGGTTCAAGTGTCAGATTCGAGAAGCTAACATGCAGCTCAAAGATAGTCAGTATAGCGAGTGGTTTATAGCTTCGCTTCTACCCCATCTGAGAATTTTTTTGTCGCAACAGAGGATAGGAACACAGGCAGAATCCTTGGAAATCACGATGAGGTTGCATGCATCCTATTTAGCATGTGACATTGGGGATACAACAAATCCACTCTCAGTTACAACGCCGACACCTAGAATTACAGAGTTTGAAAAAAGACAAGGACACTAAACCAAGAGTGTGTGCTGAAGTCTAGTGTTTGAAGTGAAAGGGGCAGGGGCATGATAAATATCATTGTCTTGTATACATAAATTATATTACAGGTGGGGGGCCAATTCCCTTGAAGCCTGAAGACACAGCAAGGCTGAACATGGGGGCTGCACTATGGTGTACTATTTGTCAAGTTGTCGGACAACATATTACAGACAATTGTCATTTACTTCAAAAATTCGTCCAGACACCCCAACAATTATTCTATAACTTTTGCAAATCTGTGGGCCACGATGAGCGCCACTGTCAAAGCTATGAGCTGATGATGGAAAGGACGCCTACATACTAGATGTAAGTAGAAACTCGACCTCCATATCAGGGCATCGAGGGAGCGCACAGAGCATATCAAGGTCTAGGACAAGGCTACGACAGAGGAGGACCCGGTAGAGGTCACGACGAGATTATCTGCTACAACCACAGACAACCGGAGAACTATGCACGAGAGTGCTAGAATCAAATCCGCCCATCATGTCAATACTGTAGCCAATTTGAACATGGTATAGAAGAATGCCCATTGTTGATAGCTAAGATGCAGGAGAAGAAAGCGCAACCTCAACAACCTACGCAAAACTTACAGATAATGATAGTTGAGCTCCGCGAAGAGGATCAAAGCATGAATATAGCGTTGAGAAGTGCAATAATGACTAGCGATGATAAAGGTAAACATCCTGAAGAGGACGGATGGGTCCGCAAGGCCCAAGAGAAAGAAGTCGGCTTTGATTTGGATCATGCTACGGAAACATTTATGGAAGCCAAGAAGAGCTTCGTTGAGGCCTCCACCTCACGAAGCCAGGACAAGGTGCAAGAAACCAATGCGCCTGCAGAGGTTGATGCCTTTGTACTCACTATGTTTTTGGAGACTGCATAAAAGTGTTGCAGTGAAAACAAAATTGTGGAAGGCCTTCAAGAATTAATAAATAAATGCGCTAGCAAAGAGAAAGTCCCTGATGGACACTGACTGGTCAAAAAAAATTGCAAACATCAAGCATGAATAGGGCGCAAGATGAGGCTCACTACGCAGATAGGCGATTATGAGACAGACCAGGTCATTTTGGATCTGGGGTCCGATGTAATCGTATTACCGAAACAAACATGGGAAAGAATGGGGAGACCTGCGCTCTAGTGATCTTCGATTCAACTCAGAATGGCGAACCAACAGAAAATCATCCCCATGGGACAATTATATGGAGTAACAGTTGATATTAAAGGTGCGAGCGCAGTAGCAGAGTTTGAAGTTATATAAGTTGTTGATGACAGTGATCCCTACCTTGCTCTCTTGGGAATTGATTAGGTTGCTGATATGAATGGGATAATTAATTTGAAGAAGAGGACAATATCATTTGAAAGAAAGTCGCTACGAGTTATAGTGCCACTAGATCCTACAGAAGGGGCACTCTATACTGAACCAGTCTGCAATTACAACAAAAGTGATGATGAACTAGATCAAATCTACAAAATAACAGCACGAGATGAGGATTGGATCAATCTGACAACAAATGTGAGGATTGCATGGGATCGGGAGTGTTCCTGCACCTCTCAATCAGAGGAACAATTTGAGCATTGGTAGAATCGCTTGCATGAAGCATCTACACTACGATGCAATATGATGACGAAGTCGCTACGCTGTGTTTCATTGGAGGTAAGAAAGTTACCCTATTATGATGGTTTAACTGATGTAGATCTATTTTTGGATAAATTTGAGCACGAAATCCTCAAGGATCGCTGCTTCCAAACATTAGAGTTCGCACTGTAAGTGACGCCTACACGATGGTGGGGAACGCATAAGGATAACTTAGCTAGATGGCAAGATTAAAGGATTGATGATGAAGTTGCGGTTTGGGTATATTAACACCAGAATGACTGAGAAATATATTGGAAGGGATGATCCACGCGATCACCTAGTGAAATGGAATAAAGCACGGGGAACAGAACTATCGCCGGAATGGGTACCCATATTTTTCCATATTTTAGATATTATTCCCATGAACTGGTATCTGGAAACAGAGCTGCGCCATGGCACCGCGGAATAAGATGTGTTGAGGGAAGGGTTCTTATTGAAGTTCATCTTTGAATATGGATTCCCAAGCATTGATGAAGCGTTGAAAGATATTAAGGTGGTTATCTTTTGAACGCTGACAAAACCTCTGGAATGGACCCAACCAGAATATAGCACCTAGCTATGGACCCAACCAGAATAGAGCACCTAGCTGCGCCATGCGATGGAATGCTACAATGTAGCCACTGAAGAGAGATGAAGACCAGTGAAACATTAATATTCCAGAGGTAGAAGGGCATCGCAAAGTCAAAGGCCGACAAATAGAAAACTCAGACATCTCTGCGTCGTTGAAGACAAAGCAAGTAAACATTGGCACTATAGCAAATCCAAAGTTCACAAAGATTGTAGATTATTGGGACGACGCTACCATGGATAAAGTTGTTGAGTTACTCCGTGAATACAAGGATCTCTTCTGCACTAAGTTTTCAGATTTGAAGGGCATTGTTGGTGATGTGAGTGTTATGAGGATCACTCGAACGCGAAGCCTATTAAACAGAGGTCGTATCACCTTAATCCTAAATACAAGGAAAAGGTTCGCCAAGAGTTGGATAAGATGTTGGACGCAGGTATCATAGAATCAGTTGAAGAATCTGATTGGGTGAGCCCAATGGTGGTTCAGGAGAAGAAAAAAGGGTGAAATAAGGATTTGTGTAGATTTGCAGAAGCTTAATGATGCGTGTGTTCACTACCCATTCCAAACAATGTTTATAGATGTAGTATTAGATAATGTTGGAGGGTAGGAGGCCTATTCCTTTACTGGCAAGTTTTATAGGTATCATTAAATCAAGATCGCGCCAAAGGATAGGAGCAAAATGACCTTCACAACAACGTGGAGTTGTTTTCAATACACTTTGATGTCGTTTGGGCTTAAGAATGCACTTGCGATATTTCTCGCATACTCATAGTAGTGTTCAAGGAGTTCATTCATAAGTTCCTGGAAGTATACTTTAATGAGTGGACAGTGTTTGGATTAGTGAACAACCATGTACCAAGTTTGCCCCTGAGGTTGGATAAGTGTTGTAGATACCAGATCGCACTGAATTTGAAAAAATGCATATTTTGTGTTCCTTTTGGAATCTTGAATCTTGCTTGGTCATGTGGTGTACAAACAAGGATTGATAGTGGACCCTACAAATATTGCAATAATTGTGAATATGGAGGCCCCTCGGAACGTTAAGTAACTGCACGCGACGCTCGAACATACAAGATACCATCAAAAAATTATCAAAGCTTATGCTCAAATTACTGCACCCCTTCAAAAACTACTAAAGAAGGATGTAGCATTCTTTTGGGACGAAAACTGCCAATGCAACTTAGATGTGTTGAAAGAAAAAATGGTCACAACACAAATCTTGGTATTCCCTGATTGAAAAAAGGAGTTTCACATACATGTGGGTGCCCCTTGCATTACGTTGGGTGCAGTACTAACACAAGCAGCGAAAGGAGAAATTGACCATCATATAGCCTTCGCATGTAGGAATGTATAGAAGGCCGAGAAAAATTATTCAACGACTGAGCGCGAAGGATTGGCTATGGTGTACGCGCTGCAAAAATTCAAGCATTATGTGTGAGGAGGGCACTTCAAGATGTACACAGGTCATTCTGCCTTGAAATAATCTGTCAACAAGCCTGTGTTGGAAGGAAGATTTGCAGATGGTTGTTATTATTTCAAGAGTATGACTTTGAAGTCATTGTGAAGCCAGGAAGGTTAAATGCAGGACCTAACCATCTGTCACGGATCAAAACAGGGGAGGAACCTAATAATCTAGAGGAAGGGATGCCAGATGCGCAACTCTTCACGGTGCATGTAGCGAATGACCACTTTGCAGACATTATTCACTTCTTGACTATGGAGATGGCACAGGAAGGATATACAGGGGAGCAAAAGAAGGAATTGGTAGTGCGCATGACCGATTTTTCAATCATTGCAGGACATTTGTATAAATTAGGAGCTGATGAAATATTGCGAAGATATGTAGCACACATTGAGCGGGACACAATTCTTGTTGAAGCTCATGCGGGCGCTGTGGGAGGCCATTATGCAAGCAAGGCAACTACGCAGAAGATTTTGCTTGCAAGTCTATGGTGGCCAACTCTGCACAAGGATTCCAAGGAGTATTGTAAGGCATGCGATGCATGTCAACGAACTAGAAGACCCTTGCAAAGGGATGAGTTACCACTAAATCCTCAGGTGTCCCTACAGCCATTTGAGAAGTGGGCGATCGATTTTGTTGGGCCAATTCAGCCCCCGGGAAAGAAAACAAGTGTGTGCTATATTATCACAGTGACGAAATATCTAACCAGATGGGCGAAAGCACAATCGGTTAAAGAGTGTACATGAGCTACGGCAAAAAAGTTCTTGTTTGAGTATGTATTTACCAGATTTCGTTGCCCGAAAGTGTTGATGAGTGACAAGGGTACGCACTTTCTGAATAAAACGATCAACACGTTGATTGAAGAATTCCATGTCTACCATTAGAAGAGTACTCCATATCACCCACAGGTCAATGAAATAGTGGAAACCTTTAATAAGATTTTGGAGAACATTCTAACGAATATCTGCAATGCGCAGCAGAATAACTGGGATGTGCGCGTACCTGCAGTAATATGTGCTTATAGGACTAGTTGTAAGAAGCTGACAGGGAAAATGTCGTTCAGACTAGTATATGGGGTTGAAACCGTAATGTTGATGGAGTACATTGTGCATGTCTACACATAAAAGCTCTCACGGTATGGCGAATCATGAGGCCTTGGAGGAACGGCTCATGCAACTGATAGAGCTCGAAGAAGTTCAATTTTTGGCGAGCTTCCATTAAAAATTACAGAAGGAACACAAAAAAGCATGGCATGATTGCCACATCAAGCTTCGCACATTCAAGGTAAATGATCTTGTCCTGTTATATGACAGTAAATGCACTAAATTTCCGGGTAAATTCTAGATGCATTGGTTAGGGCCATATGTTTGTCAAAGAAATTACAGATGGAGGCACAGTTCAACTTGTGAATTTGAATGGGGAATCCTTCCCGGGAAGAGTGAATGGGAGCAGGTTGAAGTTGTATACAGACGATCCTGCACAATGACTATATGGCAACAAGATAGTCTTAGTGCTCCAAGAAGTTGCAAAGGAGCACGGGAATATAAACTACACTACCCCACTTGTAGGACAATGCAACAAGCAGGTTGCGCGAAGAGTGACAAAGATGCAACCTATGAAGCACCGCTAAGGAAGTTGTGCCATGACGGAAGGTACCGTGCAACACAGAAGGAAACCCACTGTTGAAGTTATTGTTTTTGACTTAACGACGAGAAGACAGTTAAGTGGAGCGGGGTGGCTGCATTTAAGGCAAAAATCTTTGAATATCTTCCACCAAAACAACATTTAGTATCAAAAAACGGGGGAACAGTGAGATTGGAATTCAAAACTCCCTATAAATTACGCATGTCGTTCCAACAAAGAACACTTTGCGCTCTCAAAATTGTTAGTGAATTTTGCTATCTATCGCCTATGAGTCAAGCGTTTTGGGAAGAATTCATGTCGCGAACAAACATTTCTTATTAAGCCCACTAGTTGTTTATGGAGAAAATGATTGCCACCATCCCCACTGAAGCCATGAGTTCAGAAGTCGCTGTGTCCGACACACGAGGAGTAGAGGTGTGAAGTGTATAGGCTACACTTGCGATGCTCACGGTGCCGAGGTCACCCAGGCCGAAACAGAACATGGAAAAAGACAAACAACCTGCCATTAAAGAGAAGCAACCTGTAGCAAAGGAAAAGCAAAAAAATTCAGTGTTGGTGCGCACATACCCAAGGAAGCATACCGAGACATAGAAGCAGAAGAAATATAAGAAGCCAGCGAAAGTAGTAGACCTAGAGGCGAAAGAAGCCAAGGGAACAGAGGACATTAACAAGGCTCCCTAAGTATATCCCTTAGCAGAAGGGAAAAGCAAAGGTCACAAAGGAACTAGATGTCGAAAAGTTTACAATATCCAAGCCCCTACTACCTGAGCAGGTCCCTATTGAAGGCCCTCGACTCACAAGAGTCTCGCTGCTGAAAATGGAGGATTAGGACCTCGCAGACCACGGTAAGTTTCCAGACTTGGCGAAAAACAAGTATATGCAGAGCGTCTACTATGAAGAAACAAGCGTTCCAACACTAGAAACGAAGGAATGGGTCCACAGTGTCGAGCAATCCAGGTTACTCAATCTGCTATGGGTGCCACATTACCATCGCACCCCTATTAATCTGATATGTGCGCTAGCTTATCACACTAGTGCATGATGGATGTTTGTGGCTAGGGAGACCTATCCTCATTATAGACATGCTAATTCATAGAATCACGCAACTGCCTTAAAAAGGCCTGAACCCAGCTAAGGAGTTTGGCGGAAAGACTAGGGAGAAAGACCTTGCAAAAAGGATGAAGAGGGATTACAACCTCCTCAAGAAGTCATGAGGGTATTCCATTATTTCCATAACATACCCAATAGTTCAATTGGATGCCCACATTTTGGTAGGGAAGGTGACAAGAAAATTTCACGCGGACAAAGTTCTGACACCCGTATTTTCCCTTACTACGTAGTGCGCGCAGTGCGTGCAATTTAATTGGGCATGGTATCCCTGTTAGGAGTTCCTAGCAAACTGCCACAAGGCTCAGGATGAAACTAATCCATTCCACTCTACTTAGTTGTTGTTGTTAATTATGCTCGTTGTATGGATATTTTCGGAGGAGAGACAATTTCCTCTGCTCGAGGAAGGATTACCGGAGGTAACAATTCACTTCCTTATGGTCTACAAAGGATGTCGCATAGATTACAGAGACAAAGGAATTTTGCGTTCTTATGGAAATGGATCTCTGTATGGAAATTAATCAACACCTGAGGTTGTCCCCAACCTTGTTCACACAACTATCAGCCTATGAGGCGTTCAAGGCCGACTTCCATAGAATCTATATCCAAGCGCAGAAGGATCCAAAGCAGAAAAGGCACCAATTACCATATTTGGTGACAAAAATGGGCGTACATCAGGTTGTAGCGAAATGGCCTACAGAGTGGTGCTCCCCATCAGACTTACATGTTGGAGCAAGCATGGTGGCGGAAAGTTCAGCTGTGCAAAAATGAAAGGAGGCTACTAGGAAAGTTGCGCATAACCTAGCAGAGAAGAAAAAGAAGGAAGTTGCAAAAAAGGCTCACATAAAGTCAAAACACGCTGACAAGGAGTAGACAGAAAAAGTACAACACGAGTCACAAAAAGGTGACAAGTCACCCTCGCCGGAGACAGAGGGAGAACAACTTTCAGGACAAGGAGGCAAAGGTGATGAGGGGCAGAGCACCCCCTTCATTTTGAAAAGACGTGGCATGGAGCATCGAGAAGGAACGTGAAAGAAGCAAAAATCCAAGAGAACACAAGTTGATCCCATGGTATTAACAGAAGGCGATCTTGACGAGATCTGCGACAAAATTCAAGACACCGCAACAGAAGTGTTGCAGCAGTTCGAGCAACAATACATGCAGACATTAGGAGGTGTTCAGAAGGATCTGCGAGAGTTGCAACTCCAAATCCACAAGGATTTTGGGGAGACGAGCAGCGCGCAAGCTATTCTGGCGTGATGATAGAATATAGTTGTGGAGATGTCCCAACCGCAGGATGTGAGAGTCTTCCCTTTCCCTGAAGGGCCAATCCGAGCCGACCTAGATGAACAACGCACACTACTTCACAAAGTCACAAAAATGGGATTGAAATTTGTTGCGCTATCACTTGAATCTTTGAATAAGTTACTACATGGAGTCGCAAATGAGCTCAGGATCAGAGAGCAACAAGCACTCTCTGCTGTCAGTGAAATCAATGTCAATAATCATCAATTGTTCATCGAAAAGGCGTAGGCTCTTAAGGAAAACGAGGCGCTACAGGCGCATAATTCGCGTATGGAGTCAGCAATAGCGGAAGCATGTAAGACAGTGCCTAAACTTCACATCCCAGAGGATGCCCAACCAAAAGCCAAGATCAGAAAACTAGCCGCTGGTGTGCGTGAAGAAAAAGCAGAGGTTGGATGCGTCACGTTTGAGTTCAACATGAAGATCGTGGAGTTGTAGTTAAAGTTGCAGCCCATGAATTCGCTTGAGGTCTAGGAGCAGTGTAGAGTCGCAACAAAGGAAGGCATGGATACCTTGGATGCCACAGTCATTAGCTGTGCGACATTGTTTGCGCAGGCTATGGAGCTAGTGACCTCTCTGTAGGAGGATCCAAACCTGCAAACATTGAATACAGAAGTAAGGGAGTTGCAACATTGATATAACTAGGTCAGGGCGACTGTGCCCTCCTTAGCACCAGCACAGTGCCTTGCCATTTTACAGGAAGGAAAACAGCGACTAACACAAGTGGAGGAAGCGTAGAAGAATGAGGCCTTTCTAAAGTCCAGGTTTCAGCCTTAGTTGGAGGAGGCTTATTAAATCACGACTACCATTCAGGATAAGCGTAAGCAACTACAACAGACACAACAAATGATGAAGTTGGCAGTAGAGGGACCAGCCACTAAAAGATTAGTCAAGGAAGTTCAACAAGCAACAACACAAAGCATTGCTAAAGTTGCAGTAATCCAGATAGAGTTGGGGGTTCTTCGTATTAAGATCACCGCGTCAAAAGAGTGACGTTATTTGTGTTAGGGGCCTTTTGGGATGGGGTCCCCTGGGTTAGTTTGGGGTTAAGTTAACCCAAATTTTGATACAATTTTGTAAATAATGTAAATTCTCCGTGATTTGTGGATGTAGAGCACATAGATGAATAAGAGTCATAGGGGCTTAGCCCCTTGATTTATGTAAAGTTTTAGTCAATTTTGAGATTAACCCATGGTTCATGGACCATGGAATTGTATGAAAGAGACTATAAATAGGTGTGTCTTAGAGAGTCGAAGAAAATAGAGACAAGGAGTAAGTGATAAGAAGGAGAAGCGGGTAAGAGAGGAGAAGAAAGGCTCTGTAGTTGAGTGCACAAATGTCTAGGTAGAGTCAGCAGCTGAGTGCGCGGACCCCTACAGCAATGTGCAAAACGCTGTTTTGAGTCCGTAACCTAAATTGAAGATCAATAAAGACAATTTTGCAAAGAATTCTTGTGTATTTCTGTTTATCTCTGTTAATGTTATATGTTCTCAATGAATGACGTGTTCTATGGAATATTGATTGAATGTTACACGATTCTCTTGAATAAGTGTCAATGATGTACACAATGCATGTCTAAGTGTTACACTGAATTTTGTCACCTTGACTATCTGCAGTTAATATGGCTCCATCAATAGTCATATTGTCCTCCTTGTCAAGCCCCATACCTCTGCTCTTCATGTCAAAACCTCAAAGAGAGAGAAAGTCACTTAAAAACATGATTATCTCTGGGTACGCAGGTTCTCTCTACCTTTCCTGCGTGTACGCACTCCATATACATTAGACCTGCGTAGTAATACGCTCTGTATACTAAAGCTAGGGTGCGTACCCCTGTAAAGTTCAAAAGGCGCAAGTTTCATCTTTAAAAAGTTACTTGTGGTCACTTCTAGAGCCTTCTAGAAGAGTTCTTGACGTGTATTGAGCGCCTCCAGATGGTTCATGCACCCCTATGATAGAGGAGCTTATCTCATCAAGAGAGGAGCTACCCCATCCAAAAGAGGGAGTATCCCATTGATGTTGGAACTGAATAACCTCTTCTAGAATACTATAAATACAGGCATTGGGCCAAAGGAGGGGAGGTTGAAAGCTGAACATTCTATAGGGTAAATGCTGCTGGAATTAGGACTTCCATTTGTTGACTTGTGAGGAGAGATCACTATCCTTCCTTGTTGCCATAGTGGGCGTGGGTGAGCTTGTCAAAGTAGAGGAAATC